>JAKUCV010003028.1:0-106475 GCA_028386065.3 Turnera subulata
TGTTATACCCCTAAAATTTAGGGAAGTCTCTCTTGTAAGCCTACTATTTTTATAGTGGAAGTTTTTCCGGTGGGATCGAGATTGTGGACGTAGCCCGGTGTTTGGGTGAACCACGTTAAATACTGTGTGTCATTTATCTCTTTTTGTCCTCCACTTGTTTATTTCTTTGTGAGGTGATATTATTTCCGCAAGATAGTGCTACCGGGCCCAACACTTATTACGTGTAAACATTTTAGCTTCCACACCCAAATTTGGCATGAATGAAGTAGGATTAATTGATTGATTGATTAGCTAATCCACAAGCGGGAATTTGGAAAAAGAAGAAGTTATATATATATATATCAAATTAAACAGCGCATATATAATAGAATACCAGAGCAAACGGCAACTGCCCTTCCATAATAACCATTACTTCTATGCCCAACAGTTTTCCTGAAAAAGACTTCCTTAACATTACATAAGGACTGGATGGGCTACAAATTGACCCCTCATGTGGTTGACAAAGAATCACGGGTTAAGTTTTCGACAGGAAACAAGTTTTGACTTTTGTGGGGATTTAAATGGGTCAGGGAGTGGGTGTGTGGAATATGGATAATCATGGGATTAGTAACTTTGATGGATCACAAACTTGTACACATAAACTTCAAAATGAGTGAACCCATTTGTATTAATTTCAATCTTGAGAAACTCCACAGCCTATCAACTCTTTTCAATTCCATTTCGAAATGCTTACAAATTTTGTAAGAAATCTTCATTTCCAAATTCTATTAGAGTCGGACTCAGGGTGGATAATTTATTCCAGGCAAACCCAACAATTTCCCATCATCCTTACATGTATATATATATGTATATACATAGATAAGCTTGGGAGTTGCGTGCTTGAAGCTGAAACTCTAAATGACTCACATATGGCTAACGTGATGCAACAGCAATGCTGGTAGTGACATTGACCACTAAATTATCCATTATCAGTTTCTATCATGAGTTTGATGATTTAAGCTTCTGTTGCTACTCATGACCGGTGCAAATCGATATGATTTTTCCAACTTTTTTTTTTTTCCTTTTTCTGGTCCAACATCTCATGTTAACGCCAAGGAAAAATTGCACCCTCCCTGACTCCCTCTGTCAATTAATTAATTGATAGGTACAGTTATAAGCATGTCACGGTCAATAACATAGGAGGTAATTAATGACGATTGTTTCGTGCCGCACCAGGAAAACTAATAAAAAAGGCTACACATACTTAAAATTTTGTACTGTTGTTTCACAACCTCTTGTATTAAGAGGGGAACCTCTTCGCCTCTGTACTCAATATATATAACACATAGTCACTAAATCATACCATAAATGTTGATAAAGAAAACAAAGAGGAATGTTGTCTTTGCATAAAGAAATTAAATTACTTCTCGAACACCAAAAGAGAGCAAAAAAAGAACTACGTTGGGAATATTTTAAAGGGTATTGGCTTTCAGATGTACAAACTCTATTGGCATGAAGCTGCAATTATTCTATAGAAGCCCGATTTGCATATATATATTTGTCAGCATATTTGAAGAAAGGACAGCAACAGAATATCATCAGGAGGACGATGATAGGTCAATTAATTTCATAGCAGTTGATAACAATCAAGCAGGCAAAAAAAAAATGCAGGCGGTTCTGGCGCTTGTTAAAGAAGCAAGCTTCAGATATAATTAGCTCTTCAATTCAATTCTGTAGATCGTGCTCAAACATGTCTGATCTAATCAAATAAATTAATTATGTGATTATATATTGCATCAGTAGTTTAAAATTATCATAGCACATGTTTAACAGCTAGAAAGGCAAAACGTGGTGCTAATTGTTATTGCTACGGGTGATCCTGGATGTCAAGGAAAGGTCTTGACAATATATCTTTTAAGCGTTGATACGATTTAGTTTATGGAGATACCTTTAGTTTGGTGAAAATTTGTGTCTTGTGGCTAATTAGACGAGCTTAATTGCTATGGTAAATATAAAAGTTTAGGTTGAAAACAGCTCCCCAGATTAGGATTAAGGTGGATTATGGACTTAAACGAGGTTTACAAAATTATTAATGGAAAAAGACAATTTGTAAGATTTGAACTCTCAAACTAAAGAAATGCTAATGAAATTTCAACTAACTAAAAAAATCTCACTAACTCTGCATTGACTAGTCGGGTTCGAGTCCCGGCGCTTCCAGTAAAGCCCCATAGTGTGATGCGGCCGAATATGGCCTTCCACACGGTGGGGTGCTGGCCGTTGAGCCCGGTGATTCCCCGGTATTATGACGCGTAGCAGGTGAGGGTGTCCGCTGGTGCCCCGGTTGGGCGGTCTCTCCTATGAGGAGGGTCTAATACCAGGATGTAACCGGTATTGACCGGGACCTGGACCGACGGGGCGATGATGACACCACTGATGCCTTTTTTTTTCGACAAAAAAAAAAACTCTGCATTGACTAGTTTATTCATATTTGGGTCGACCAGTGACATTAACAATTATCACGGTTCGATGTTTTATGTCCCCAGCCATGTATAGGCGGGCAAGTAGCATCACGGTTAAATTAATTTATGTTTTGATCTTTTCTTTTTAGCAACAAGTCATCTTCATTAGCATCAAAGAACAGAATTTCAAAAAGAGAGCTAATCCTAACTTAAATGATTAATGGGCTAAAGCTAAGCGTAAGTAACCACCTTCTCTTAAAAGCCAGAAAAAATAGAAAAATATAACATCCGTGGTCCACAGGTGTGATTGCACTTGAAACAAAAGTCTACATGGAACATACATTCCCCTCGGCCCTATTTTAATCTTTCACCAAGAAAAAAAAAAAAACAAAACCCACACATAATTTCAACTCAGCGAAATCCACAATTAGAAAAAGATGTACACTCTAAGATCTTGTTAGTGTTTTCCTTACTGTGACCTTTCATTTTCTTGGTACGTACAGTATCCTTTAATTGTTTCCTCCCTAGTCCCTCCACAGTCCAGACCCAAAAAAGTTTCCTTTCTCTTCACACTTTCCTCCCTTTGACTTTGAGTAAGAACCGATAAGAATTATAACATAAATTCAATAAACTTTAGATACAACAATAAACAGTTTGTAGAAACCTTTTTTATTGTATGAACTTTTGTAAGTATGAATTTCTTTTATGTAGTTTTGTAATCCAATCATTTCCTATTCTTTGATCCTCCATTAAAATTTTATTTCAACAACAGTACACAGGAGGAAGTGAAACCCAGAAGAGCAATGGGCTCGGCACACGGGGTCAAAACAAGCTCTCTTTTATATTGGCCCAAGCAAATATCATTAGGGCCACAAACCACTTCACACCCGTAATCTCGTCCAATTGATGGGCTTACTTTGGGCCGAAGAGTTAACCTGTCAAAAACTTAGCCTAATGCCTAATTTTCTTATTTTTCTAAATTTGTGAAATCACGATATGATCTGTACCAATGTTAGTTCTTACCTTTTTTTTTTTTCCACCAATATCTTAGTGGGCTTAAATTAATGTGGATCAAAGCATGATAGGAATTATAAAGATTGACGCCTCTATCCCCTATCGGCCAGACTCGAATTCGAAATGCTTGATTAAGCTTGGCTGATTTAAGGAATTGAATTGAAGTTCTTCAAAACTTTTTCTTTTGGCAAGCAGGTTAGTCAATTGCTCTATAAGGTGGCCCTATAATCTTCTATTTGATGCAATGATCCATTTTTATTAACAAGAAAAACCAGTTAAAGAAAACAGAAAATGGAAGGGAACCTATATATAATGCACTGTACGATTTGCCATATTGATCAATTTGATCAGTTGTTCAAATTTCTTTCCAGTTTTTCATTCTTTTTCTTCCATAGCCAGACAATATGGCAGTATCCCTTTTGTTTTTTTTTTTTTGTTTTTTCTTTATATAAATGGCAGTATCCCATTTGCTCAAACTGGAGACTAGTTATAAATAATAAGCCATGCATACAGTGAGGCCAATTTCACTTGCAAAGGCCGCATTACCTTTAGATGACGAGTTTAGACAACTCCCCCAAATTCATGCTTCGTGTATTTCTTGGCTGATAATTCTGCTGGTTACACAACCTCCAGAGGGAGGTTGTCATCATGTGGTCTTTAGACTTCTTTTTTGGATATGTCGTCAATGCATTGTATTACCAAAATAAAAGTGTTGAACGGATTTTTAAGTTCTGCAAATTAATTCATTAACATTGTCTCTTTTTTCCCCTCAGTCTAACTTTATTTCACAATATGTTGGGTTATAAGGCTCAGAAAAGGATTATTAATAATTAAGACCTCATTCCAGATTTAGTCGTTCGTCTGAATATCACCCCAACAAATTAGTTAATTCTCTTTTTGGTGTGACAAACCTTACAAATAAATAAAGTCATATCACTATTCTACAGGATTTAATTAGTGGTCTGGTGGTGTCAATTTAATTAGCTTAAAATTATGCTTACCAAACACTACATTACCTGCCAGAACTGTTTACCAAATGGCCTTGTAAGTAGTAAATAACTAATTTACCAAAACTTTTTACTTTTTCATGATCGTAACGGGGTTTCTTTTTTGAACAGATCGTAACGAGTTTCAAGCTCACCGTGTCTGGTGTAATTTCAGTTAAACTAAATGAAGCTCTTTCTTCTAATTAATCTATAGCTAGTACCAGAATTCATGAATATATGTGGTCATTGACATGTATATCGTGGTTGCATTAATTTATAACAACATATGAGCATGATCAAGAGGGAGAAGAAAAAAGAACACAATTAAGTAAACCAAACACATGCCGCCACCAAGTGAAAAGGTCAACTGCGAATTCCAATCTTTAATTCACGGGATTAGTCTTAAATATATGTTTATTCTGTAAAGCTTCCTGCTTCTCAATGGGCTTGAAAGCAATCATGCAACGGTAATCTATATACCTCAGCCAACTCCAAATATTATATGACGTTCGGGTTCTACCAACTCAATATCTCACTCAAAATGAGCTATCATCCTTTAATAAAATCAAGTCAACACCAAATTGGAATTTTGATCGAATGGCCAGAGGTGAAATGATTGAACAAATCAAACTGGCTTTCTTAGTTAATTTTATTAGAGCGATAACAGATGAATGACATTTTCCATGACAGCTCGACACGGGTCTATAAACTTGTGATCAATATACTCTCAAAGTTAGTATAAAAGCCAGCGTGTTACTTTGGAATATTGCATTCTGGTGAAACTTTTAGTATCCACGTTAGGTTAAAGGCATGGAAACGTTAAGGTTTATCTCAAGCCCCTTCTTCATCCAACTTACGGTTCTATTTTTTGTTCTTAATCCTGCAAATGCTCAGCTGAAAGTAGGGTTCTACTCAAAGACATGCCCACAAGCCGAGGCCATCGTCAAGGACGTTATTGATCAAGTCATGACCGTAGCTCCCAGCCTCGCTGGCCCTTTGTTGAGGATGCATTTTCATGACTGCTTTGTCAGGGTAAGAGAGCACTGATCATTATATATCTTTTCTTCTCAGGAAAAGTAGGAGAGATTGATCACTTATAATTGCTTCTTCGGTGCTTAATTTTTATACTGATCCCTCACTTGCGTGGCCAGGGTTGTGAGGGTTCTATCCTGTTAAACTCGCCCACAAAGCGAGCTGAAAAGGATTCACCTCCAAATCTAAGTCTTCGAGGATATCAAGTTATCGATAGAGTCAAGTCTGCATTAGAAGCCAAATGTCCTGGGGTGGTTTCATGTGCTGACATCGTCGCCATTGTAGCTAGAGATGTCACAGTGGCGGTAACATGATCTATCCGCGCACACTTTGTACATTTACGCTTTAGTGTATATTGTGACACTAAAATTTTATCATAATTGGTCTGTTTTCAGAGCCAGGGACCGCACTGGGATGTTGAAACTGGAAGAAGAGATGGAAGAGTGTCCAGTTTCAATGAGGCCCTAATTAACCTGTTACCACCTTTTGCCAACATAAGTACATTAATAGCAGGCTTTCAAGCTAAGGGTCTAAACGTGAAGGACCTGGTTGTGTTATCAGGTAATCATCATTGACTCTTTTAATTCTATGTTTCTTGAATATATATAGGGAGAAACTTTTTTTTTGGTTAGAAAAGTACTCAAGAAAGTTACTGGCCCACTGTTTACTAATTAATCTCTTCTATTACGTGTAGGAGGACATACAATTGGCACTTCTCACTGCAGTTCATTCACTCCAAGGATTTACAACTTTAGCGGAAAGGGAGACACTGATCCCACCTTGGATTCAGAATATGTACCAAACTTGAAGAGCAAATGCACGGCAACAGATCAAACCACGCTTGTAGAAATGGATCCTGGCAGCTTCAAGACATTTGACTCGAGCTATTTCACCCTCGTCAAAAAAAGAAGAGGCCTTTTCCAATCTGATGCAGCTCTCCTCGACAACAGCGAGACAAAGGCCTACGTTGAACTTCAGGTTGATACCAGTGGATCCACTTTCTTCAAAGACTTTGGTGTTTCGATGGTGAAAATGGGCAGAATTGGAGTCCTCACCGGCTCCGCGGGTGAAATCAGGAAAGTCTGCTCCATGGTTAACTAAATAAAGTTGATCGAGAGGTTGTTGTAACGTACGGGAGAATTAAAATTGTTCTTTTTTATTGGCTAATAAAATTGTTAAAACGCAAATTCCTAGAAAATTTGCTTTGCTTTCTATGTGGAAGTTCACTAGTTGCAAACTGGGTGGGTTGGATATATGATGTGTATTCGTTAGCTTGTGTAAAGTAAATAATTTGGTTGGTGACCATGTTTTCCGCTCGTAGTTTTGTTCGGTCACCTTAATTAATGTTGTTGTAATTATTTGCGAATCTGAGTGATAAGATAGCTTCAGCTTCCCCACCGCCCCAGTTCCTAGGCTGAAACAGGCTAATTACCTAGTTAGTTCCTACACCTCCAGAGAGATCCCATTTCCTGGTTAATCTGAGTTCAACTACGGTTTTCATGCTTACGTACGCTCGTTATAACGCGATTAGTAACATTACTTAGGATCACGAAATTATTAAACCCAGACATGCTTAGCCTAAACTATATTATAGTTGTACTATGTAACAACAGTAAGGTGACAGGTCCTAGTTAAGGTGCATAGATAACTGGATTGTCTATTACTATGGGGAATCTTCAAATATCCATCATTGTTGTCACATAACATCAACCCTTTAATAACTATTTCAAATTCATCCACTCCCAATCATTAGTCTGACATGTTCCAAGTGCAGCCTGTTTATTTAATTGCAGTTTGTCTATTCATTAGTGCAGAAAGAAAGGTCTTAAAGAAAGGAAGTCCAAATCCACACTCCATCCATATGTACAGACTATTAATCGGGTAGGATAATACGATTAAGTAATTAAATTCGTGGGGAGCATATTATTTCTCCATATACTTTTCTACTTAATTCTGGACAGAATTGGAATTTGATTGGGCGTATAATTGTATATGGTTAGCCTCACTTCTAATATCGACTACGTTTTTTCTTAATGTAATTCTTTCTATCAAAGCTAGAATTAACTTTACTTATTTAAATTTCAGTGCTACAATACATCATGAGATTGTGCATTGACTATAGAGAAGTGAATAAATATCCTTTACCCTCGAATAGATGACTTGTTTTATCAGCTTCAAGGTGCAAGAGTTTTTACAAAAATTGATTTGCGGTTTGGGTACCATCAATTGACGATTAAGGAAGAAGATATTCGCAAGATTGCATTTCGAACAAGGTACAGTCATTTTGAGTTTTTGGTTATGCCTTTTGGACTAACTAATGCACCTGCTGCATTCCTGGATTTCATGAATAGGGTCTTTAAACCATACCTGGACCGATTTGTGGTTGTCTTTATTGATGACATCTTAATCTATTCCAAGAGTTAAAAGGAGCATGAGGAGCGTGTGAATTTTATCTTGACAGTGTTGCATTTTTGGGCCATGTAATTTCAAAGGATGGAATTTCTGTTGACATAAAGAATGTAGAAGCGGACACACACAGAGATAAAATCGTGGGTAATCGTGGGAATGAACCGACTAGTTTGCTCAAAGCTGCAGTTCAGTATGCGAATTCTATAGGTGAGGATATTGGACTTCAGACAGTTGATAATGGGTGCCAACATGTGAGTTGCACTACTAGCAGCCTGCTCCAATCGATGATGGTTTTGTCTCGGTGGACTTATGTAGACGGTGATGAGGTGAATAACAAATGTCCTGTTCTTCCTTTTTATCTTCCTATTTATCTGGTGATGAGGTGAATAACAAATTAATGTCCTGCCCTTCCTATTTATCTTCTAACTTGTCAATTTACACCACACTGTCGCACCTAAAAAATTAAAATATCTGCTATATGAATTATCAACAAATCCATAGATACTGTTTGTTGAAATTGGGAAATGGATATAATAGTCAATTTAACCTCAGCAAATGACCATGAAGGACAGAGGCAAAAATTTATACCAATCATGATAGGAAACCTAATTAGCGAAAATTAATAATATAAATCAAGTAACATAAGGGTAATATATAATAACATGCCACAACAAAAAAATCAATGACTCTATCAGGAGGTAAACCAGGTAATTCCACAGGAAAGACATCAGGAAATTCACTAACTATAGGAATATTTTCAAGTTTGGTCCCCTCCTTCTTAACATTCATAATGTATGCAAGATATCCACAACAACCTTTAGCTAATGACTTCTGAGTATTCAAGGCTGTGATAATCTTAAGGGAATTCCTTGGTTTACTATCTTCAAATACGAATTCATTTTGACCTGGAATCTGATATATGACCTTCTTCTTATTGCAGTCTATAGAAGCATGATTAGCTAATAGCCAATCCATCCCTAGGATCACATCAAAATTACGTATATTCAATTTCACCAAATCGGATGCTATCTCCCTTCCACATAAGTGTATAACACAGTTCTTATAAACATCATCAACATTGATAAGTTTGGCTACCGGAGTAGTAAGGTTACAAATTGTGCAAATCACTGGAGAGAAGAAAAAAGCTAATTCGAGAGATAATTCGGGTAGCTCAAGATCGGCAGAAAAGTTGGGCAGATAAAAAAATGAGTGAATTGAAATTCAATAGAGGAGACTTTGTTTTTTTTTGAAAGTGTCTCCATCTAAAGGAGTTATGAGAATTGGAAAGAGCGGAAAATTGAGCCCCCGTTATATTGGACCATTCGAAGTATTAAAGAGAATAGGAGAGGTTGCTTATGAGTTAGCATTTGTTAGGATATAGGACCCCTAGTTTAATTAGTTGTTTCCCGGATTAAGTTTTCCATTGATTGTGTTTTTTTATATATTTTTATCATTATTTTTAAATGTATTATTTTATGTAATTAATTAAATATTATTTTTAATTTTTATATAAAAATAAATATTAATATGTTGGGTGACTATGAAAGAAGAATTTAAGATATTCTAATTTTCAATTTATTCTTTTTAAAAAATAATATTATGTAAATGATATTAATTAGTAAAAAATTTATGATTATGATATAACCAAATCTAATTTCCATGGGCGTGTGTCTCACAGGGTGTGTACTAGTCTAAGAAGTAAACATACATTCCATATATGCTTTCCATGTACTGTAGGGAACAACTTTATACCATTATACCTTATTCTCGTACTTAAACAAACACTTTGGTATCAATGGAAACCTTTGGATCTTCCTATGCAAGATCCTTACTATACATGTTGTTTGTCTGGCAATGCATGCTTCAGTACCAAGCCAAGCAGCTTATACTTGATTCTTTTGTTAGTTAGCCACTAATAATTAACAAGAAAATTTCCAACTAGCTAATTCTATATATAGCATGTACCCATTTCTTTATTCTTGATAATCTCTGCAATCCGCAGCATAAGCCAAAGCGTAATGCATACACTCGAGAGCGATAAAGTAAATGTGAACATTATTATATGCCAAGTATCTTTTAAATTCCCCATTGACAAAACAACGACGATATCCTTTTCTTCTCCATGCAAAATACCTTCATTCCCTAACTTTCCTTTGTCTTGGTCACCACCAGTCACCTAGCTAGCTACATAAACATATATTATATATATATCCCAACTTCTGCTTCTACATTCATCCATTTTTCTCTGCAAAACTTCTTCATTTCCCGGCAAAGAAAAATGTCCACCATGGACCGATTACCGATTAGTTCAGGACCCGAAACCCGACCCATAAAGCGCCACCACACCGCCCGCTACTACGCCCACCGTGTCCAAGAGAGCCTCACCACCCGGGTGTCCAAGGTCATATGTGCCACAATACTAACCCTTGTGTTCCTCTTTGGCGTTATTGCATTCATTTTGTGGCTAAGCTTACGCCCTCACCGTCCTCGCTTCTTCGTCCACGGCTTTTCCATTCCGGGCTTGGGCCAGCCCACTGGGTTCGAGAATGCCCAGATAATATTCAACGTGACAGCCCGGAACTCGAACCAGCATATTGGGTTCTACTATGATTCCATGGAGGCCTACGTTTACTACAGGGACCAGAAGATTGGGTCCTCCCCGTTAGTGGGCTCGTTTTACCAAGAGCCCAAGAACACGACCGTGTTGTCGGAGGTGCTGAGTGGGGCCACACTCACGGTGAACAGCCAGCGTTGGACTCAGTTCATGAACGATCGTGGCCGTGGGATGGTGAACTTCCGGTTGGATATTACATCGATCATCAAGTTTAAGGTGACCACGTGGGACAGTAGGCACCATCGGATGCATGCCACTTGTGAAGTGGCGGTGGGACCCGATGGGTCGATCTTGGCAACTTCCAAGGACAAGAGATGTCCGGTGTATTTTACCAATTGATTTGTAGGGGCATGTTGGTACATTCATGCAGGGAGGGATTTGTTTCTTTATTTTTTTTCTTAAAAATAATTCATTGCATTTAATCTTCTATCAATTTCATTCGTCGGGGATTTGATTTCTTTTTGGTCGGGGATTTGATTTGGATCGTGGAGCAGTTGTTGTATATTAATTTCATGTCTTCTTTCTACGAAGTTTGATCTTAAATTTTTAAGACACTATCTATCGGACACAAGGCATTATAAGTATTTTTCAATGTCTTTTGCTTGAGTGAAGATAATCCAGGCTAAAGAAAATGTAAGTACAGGCCAATTAGAGCTCTTGATAATTTTGTACGGATCAGCGCTTATCATTTTAATTTATCAGTAAACAACCTAGGCTAGAGTGCGAATGTACAAAAGAAACTTCCCAACATGGAAGTCAACAGCTTTTCATATTTTGCCAGTTTTTTTTTTTTTGATGCTAATCGTGATTATTTTATTGAAAAGTGGCAATATACAAGAGAGTCAGAGATCCAACACAATCGCTGGAACACTATTGGAAAATTACACCGAAAGAAAGACTATAACCATCACCCTGTGAAACGTAAAGAAACAGGTTTAGAGAACTGCCAAAAGTGATATGTATTTGAGGACGCCATGATCGCTGCCAAGCTATAAGGAAAAGAAGGTTGAGAAAGCTTGAACCAACCGGTCGCCCGGGCCAATACCACATCAAACAGCCGAGTGATAGACACAGGTTGGCCATTGAAAACGCGATCATTTCGTGCAAGCCATATGGACCATAAGGCAGTCAGCCCCACCATCAACCAGATACGTCGAGTATGAAAACTACCAGAAAGAGTAAGCCATTGGCTAACCCATGCCAAAATGGAAGCTGGTGCCACCCAAGGAATGCCCCACCAGCGACAAATCTTGTGCCAAAGGCCAGTAGTAACAACACAATGTAAGAAGAGGTGACTAATGGATTCAACAACCAAGGAACAAAAGGGGCAAAGAGCATCGTTTGCGTCAACAATTCCCCGACGAAGCAAGACCCCTCTAGTTGCCACGCCATCATGCAATACAAGCCACAGAAAATACTCAATCTTTGGGGGAGTAGCAGCAAACCAGACTAAAGGGACTGGAGAGGATGGCCTGGTATGGGAGAGAAGAAGCCGATAGCCAGAACGAGAACTATAGAGCCCCGCAGGATCGGAAAGCCATACCCAATTATCCAACCGGTGGGAGTGGAAGGATAAATAATCAAGCTCATTCTTGATGACCTTGCAGACATCTATCTCCCATGCATATAGACTGCGACGCCAAAACGGGGCAGAGAATGTAGAGAGAAACCCTAGGCGAGATACATCAACCAAAGAAGCTAAGGGGAAAGAGGATAGTCGAAATAAGCGCTGGTAGCGCATCTTGAGCACCCCCAACCCGGACCATGAGTCAGCCCAGAAAGCAATTCTCTCACCACACCCCACCCGGAACTCACCACCTGTTGATAAAGACACTCCGGAAGAGAGAGAGAAGGAACCACTCTCAACAATATGGCGCCAAAGAGGAGACGCTTTAGCCAAGTTAAAAGAAGGACTGATAACAGAAGTGCCCAAGTCACACTTTGCATGAACAACTCGACGCCACAAGGAATCCTCATTGGTACGGTAACGCCATAACCACTTGAAGAGCAAAGAGGTATTTTTGGCCAACAAGTTCTCAACCCCTAAACCACCCATCTCCTTCGGCTTCGCAAGGTGATCCCAAGCAACAAGGCACAACTTAGCCTGAGAATTAGTACCACTCCAAAGAAATCGCCTTTGAATTCTCACCAATTTCCTAGCAGCCATAGTGGGCACCCGAAACAAAGACAGGTAATAGAGAGGCAACGCGGACAAAACCGCCTTTAGGAGAACAACCCGACCAGCAAAACTTAAAAAACGACCCCTCCAAGATTGGAGACGGGATCTGAATTTTGCAACAACAGGGTCCCATGATTTTTGTAACCGCATATTTGCCCCTAAAGGCAACCCCAAATACTTGAAAGGCAAGGTTTCAACCTGACTAAACAAAACATCCGCAATACATTATACCTCCAATCGATTAAGATGGATTCCAGCCACACTGCTCTTATGAAAATTAATGCTCAACCCGGAGAGTAGTTCAAAGCAACGGAGAACCCGTTTCAAAGACAGCAAGGATTCCAAATCATCAGGGGAAAACAAGAGGGTGTCGTCGGCAAACTGTAGAAGAATAATAGGAGCACCATCCACCATGACCGGCTCTACTAACCCCTTCGCCAAAGCCATCTGAATCAAAGAAGACAACCCCTCAGCCGCCAACAAGAAGAGAAACGGGGAGAGGGGGTCGCCTTGCTTCAACCCTTTTGACATTGAGAATTGAGCAGAAGGCGACCCGTTAACAAGAACGGCCAAGGAAGAAGACTGTAAACAAGAACGGATCCATGAGATCCAACAATCACCAAACCCCATGCGTTGCATAACTTGGAAGAGATAAGCCCAAGAGATGGAGTCATAAGCCTTCCTGAAATCCAACTTCCAGACCACCGCCCTCCGCTTCTTACTTTTCAAAGAGTGTACTGTCTCATTAGCTAAGATGGCACAGTCAAGGATAGAACGACCTGCAATAAATGCCGACTGAGTGTTGCTGATCACGGACTCCATTACTGATTTGATCCTTAAGGCCAATAATTTGGAAACAATTTTATAGAGCCCATTGATCAAAGTGATGGGGCGGTAGTCATCAAACCCGGACGCATCTGATTTTTTAGGCAGCAATGTAATGTAAGAGCAGTTACTTCCCTTAGGCAAGGAAGCAGTGCGGTAGAAATATTGCACCAAGTCAAACAAGTCATCGCAAATCACAGGCCAACACCGTTTGTAAAATGAAAAATTGAAACCATCGGGGCCAGGGGCCTTAGCACTATCACAAGGCCATACAGCAGATTTAAGCTCTTCCAAAGTAAACGGAACCTCCAGCCCATCCGATTCCGACTGAGTAAGGCTTTTGAAGGGCAAGTTACCTAACTTTGGTCTGCAGAACCCATCATCTTGGTAGAGGGTAGAAAAAAACCGACCAGCTGCGATTTTAATATCTGATGGCTGCGACAAGGAATTACCCTCATACTCGATTGAAGTCATAAGCTTCTTCCGACCCCGATGACAAGCAATGGTATGGAAAAAACGGGTATTCCTATCACCCAACTTGAACCAACAAACCCGAGACTTTTGTCGCCATAAGCTCTCGCACTGTTTAGCCTTAACGGCAAAATTTTCTCTTGCGTTTGCAAGGCTGCTTGCTTCAACCAAAGACAAAGGCCTCTGCTCCTCTATTAATTCAAGCGTTTCCACCTGCTGCTGGGAACGTGCCAACTCTTGATCCACATTACCAAAGTCAGACTTGTTCCAACGAGCCAAAAGAACACGAAGCCTAGCAAGCTTCTTAAGAAGACAATATTTTGCAGGAAATTCCACTTCTATCAGCCCCCAAAATGCCTTAATAATCTCATGGAAGTCAGTTTTAAGCCACCAACAAGACAAAAAACGAAAAGGTTTGAAGCCCCAGTTCGTTTTCTGTTGTGTCAAAATAAGAGGCCAATGATCCGATGAGCTACGACTTGTAGTTTTAAGGAAGATAGATGGAAACAAAGCACTCCATTCAGGGGCCGCCATGGCACGGTCAACACGACTTGCGGCAAACTTATTAGCCCATGTAAATCTTCTATCAGTCAAAGGAAATTCAAGCAAACCCATAGTATCCATCATGCGACGAAGAGCAGCTGCACCCCTAAGAGACACATACCCACTTCTCCTCTCATCTGACAACAGTGTTTCATTTAAGTCACCAATAATAAGCCATGGAGAAAGAAAACAGTGCTGCAAAGTGATCAACTCTTCCCACAAAGCTATCCTTTGGTCCAAATCAACTGGGGCATAAACAAAACAAATTGTAGCAGGAGAATCACAGCCCGCAAACTCACCCTCCACAAGAATCCAACGATCCCCTGACATACACTGAGAACAATGAAAAACCTGACCATCCCACATAAGAATCAAACCACCGGACAACCCTATCGATGGAACTGCACAAAACTGGAAATCCTGTAACGACCATAGTTTTTGGCAAGACTGTGCTGAAACCTGAGCAGCCTTAGTCTCGCATAAGAACACCATAACAGCCTCCGATTCCCGAATGAGTGAACTCAAGTGTTGATGTTTCAACGCCGAATTTAGACCTCGCATATTCCAAGAGATACAACTAAACATCAAGTCGGGTCAAACTCCAATTATGTGACTCCTTTTCAACTAATTCAGTTGCTTTTGTCGCTACTGTTTGCGGATTCTCGGAATTGTCCCACCCCAACACATCACCAACCTGCAAAGTTCTAGTGGCCTCGTCAAAAAATGGTGAGTTAAGAGGAGGAGGAGTTTCTGCACTAGACTCATGCGGATATGTAAATCTCCTTGGGCCAATATCAGACCATGTAGCAGAGGAGGTGTTACCGCGAGAAACCAGAACCTTGACTACCCTCCTCTTGTTAATGCATCGTGTTCTCATAGCCAGGGCCAACCGTCGTTGAACATCCATGTTAACGTTAGTAGCACTTGGGGTGGCAGCGCTACTAACAGAAGAGGGAGAGTGAAAAGAGCCAGCAGAGGAGAAAGGCCCCTTATAAGAAGGAGCATATGGGCCCCTATAAGGAGGGGTGTTGGGCACACGTGTTTGGGTCGGGGAATGTATGGGCTGGTCTCCCTTATCCGTAGCCACAAGAGGAGCTAGCACAGCAAAAGAGTTAGACAGCCTAATAGGCTCTGAAGGAGGAGGAGAGCCATGATGCTCTGCTGCAATCACGTTGGTCATTAATGGTTCTGAATGCACCGAAGTTTTTGTACTGTCAGAGGAATTATCGTCCTGATCATCCTTGGATTTTGGTGTCTGAGAGGAAACAACCGGCGCCACAAAAGTGAAGGTTTGACCCTTTTTATCAACAGCATCAAAATTTTCCACCGTAACTACACCACCGGCAGCCGCAGGACCCTCAGTACCCATGTTGCCCGAAGGACACCGACCTGGAGAAGATGAGAGGAACACGTGATCATAGATTGATGAAGATTCCGTCATAGACACGTGGAAAACCTGCCCCTCAATGGTGACATCTATGGTTTTATCAATCATAGTTGGTAGGGTTGTTTGGATGAGCAAGCTTGCAAAATCAAGACGCTGTCTTTGCACTGTTTCTGGTGCAACTTCGATCAGGCGACCAACAAACACTGCCGCCAGACGGAAGAATTCTGTAGACCAGGCGTGAGGAGGAATACCCCTTACTTTCACCCAACAATTCCTACTAGTTGCATGATTGCCACGCTGCCAGGGCTTAAAGACCCAGAAGCTATCTCTAATCCAAAACGGAGGGTCCCTGCAAAAAGACTGCATGTATTCGGAAGAAGGGAAGCATACCAACACCGAGTCGCCCCCCAGTTGACTTACCTTAGCATGCACCAAACCATGCTCCACGAATTGTTGTTGCACCGAGAGATAGTTCATCGGAGACTTCAGAACACCATAGGCGCAAGTGGAGAGCCATTCCAAAGTCTCTGGTGTCGGTTGGAAAATGATTCCTGGTGGAGGGGGTATAAAGGAACGTGAAATAGGGGTTGCACCTTGATCGCCACTAGTCACAGCAGCAAAAGATTTGTGGAACCGAAGGGGATGAGTCTGTTGTCTTTCAGCACGCAGCCCCTGAGGAGGCCCAACAACAGATTTAGGCTGATGTCTTTCCTTCGCAATGTTCGCCTGTAGGGTTCCATTCTCCACTTGTACGTTGTTCACAGCAGTAAGAAGGCGTTGCAGGTCCCCAGCCTTCTGATACCGGACAAAACCAAAGCGTTTTCCACTCCTTGTGCTTTTTACGGGAACAAACACATCAACCACCTCGCCGTATTTAGACAACACCCGATGGATGTTGGCAGGCGTCCAAAGCGAGGGGAGGTTTTCCACGTATAAACTAACAACTTGGGAATTATCCATTGCAGTTTGGACATGTTGACGACTCCACTTGGAAAAGTACGTAGGCTTGACTGGTTGTGTGATCGGCTGAGTTGTTTGGGGGTGAGGGGTCTGCTGTTGGGTACGGTTGAGGTGACTATGTTGTGTTGGAATGAAAGCTCAATGTTTAGGTGGGGGAAGGGGAAGTCTTCAACCATTTAATTAACTATATTAAGGAAAACATTACAGTATCTAACCATTTAATTAACTACACTAGTAAGTGTTTCGGAACTTGATCCTCCTAAGCAAAGTCTCCAGTTCAAGTTTTGTGAATAGAGAAAACAACCATAGGTTGTGAATGTGCAGAAAAAACTCCCCAGGAAAACGACAGGCAAAAAAGCTTTTCATATTTAAAGATCACAGGCATAACAAAGTCTTGTAGCTTGTCATGGTTCCTTTGTAGGTGTGTTGTTAGGGGAGGGCACTGGCCAAGGCCACCAGGGTTCAAACCATGGTGTGGGAGGGTTGGGGAATTTGGGTAGCCTTAGGGTTGTAATCAAAAAAAAAAATGTACTATTTTTTGGTCGAACACTCAAAGCACTATTTTATTCCCTCTTAAGGTAATATATATCTTCATTAATTTATCCTGGAATGGGTCATAGCATACTTTTGAAACACCTATATCAACTTTTGAACAAAGATAATGTTAGATTGGGAACCCCAAAATATCTATTCATGGCTTCTAAAATTGGTAGGCCTCCTAGGCTTTCTTGCTCTTTGTTTATGGCTGACACTACGCCCGAAAGAGCCCAGCTGCACCATCATGGATTTCTCCATCCCTAACCCCAACAACACTCACACCAACCAGAGTGGCCCCTTCTATTATCTCCTTGAACTGGAGAATCCAAACAAAGACTCCACTGTCTATTATGATGACATTTCGTTGGTGTTCTTCTATGGGGAGGATATTGTTGGAACCGACCGAATGGATGCTTTCAAGCAAGGAAAGCAAAAGAAGACTCCAATGGTGAGGGTACTGGATGTTAATTCTAATTCACAGGTCTGGAGAAATCTTGTCCAAGCAATTTCCAAGGCAAATGCTCACTTGATTGCTAGGTTTTCAGCTAGGGTTCGGTATAAAACATGGGGCGTGAGCAGCAAGCATCATCGAATCAAATTGCAAGGTGTGCTTCCAATAGGTTTAGATGGAAAGGTATCAGGTAAGAAGAAGAAAATTAAGTTACACCGTAAGTTAATTAAATTGAAATCAAGGAATTCTAGATTTCGTTGAACAACTGTGTATGTATATAACGTTTTTTATTGTTGGTGTAAGACCGTTGTTGGTTAAGTGTATTGGTTTTTCACTTGTTAAAAACAATTTGTCATTTATTCAATAAATTAAAAATTGTAAAGGATAAACCATATGTATGAAGGATAATCATATGAACTCAACTTCGATTAAGAAAAAAACATATGAATTCAACAAGAAATATATGTGTGGAAATTGAAAATAAAATAGAATTATTCTGCATCGGGAGCTTAAAGAGGGAGAACGGGAAAAGAGAAAAATATTTTAAAACATTGAGATAATTTTTTTTTTTTTAAAGTAATGGCCTACAACTTATACCATAACATGTGAAACTGTATCCAATGGATGATTTTTGAAGACATAATTCTTTTTATTTATTTACTTTGCGCATTGCCAACAACAGCCGGAAAAACGTATTCTGTAAACAATTGTTGTGTTTGAAGGTGATTTAAATAAAGTATTACTAAGACTAAAACAGATGAGTTCCATTTTGACATTAGTGATCCGAGGTGTCACGTGACTCAGAGAGAATAGAATGTATCACCTGATTGTCTCCAACTGAACGTCAACGATTTGGATTGAAAGCATGCTGATTCCTCGTTTTTTGCTGCAATTTCCACCACATTGTGCCCGTAAATGGAAATAATCCCTAAGCCATGCTGCACTGTACATTTCAAATGTTGGAATCTCTAAACTTACTCCTTCTCCAACGATTTCGGCATATCTAGCTGCCGATGAGCAAAAGATTTCTATAACTTTATGAAATTGTTGTGAAATTTTTGTGCCAAGTGCTCATCGTACCTTGACATTGCACGTAGACTGCTAGCTTGCAAGGAAACAGCAGAAAAGTTGGAGAGGCAAGCCCTTTCCTAGGATATCGATCTTATATCAGCAAATTGGAAGTGCCTAACAGTTTGGAAACGTCTCTCAAGAGAATGAACATAGAAACAAATGAATCTACAGCTTCCAACCTTAAACATCTCCCCTCAGGCCCTCACCTCAAAAAAGAACAGAAAAATCCACGTTCTTAGCAACCTGGTACACAAACAATGAATCACTAGCAGCGGCCTGCTTATGGCTTCATCCACCTCATTATTTCCCCTTCGACACTAGAGATAAAAACTAGTTGATTATGGTTCCAAAATACAATTCTTTGCTGTAACTCTTACAAAAGCTCAAGAATCTGACAAAGCCATTTATAGGAAACTCGTTGCCCACACCACTAATGTGAAGTTGCTATTGTGATGTACACACTGATGAAATTGATCAAAGGCTGCAAATCTATCAAAAGTTTGTCAAGTACTTTTCACACAATCTAATCATGGGACTAAGCTCGCAGCAGGGAAATTAACCTAGGAAATAGGTTATAACCATTCAGAACGGTGAATTACTTTGGCTTTAAAAAACCTATGGAGTCACCTTCTTAGATATCCGAGAGCTATTAGCAACTTGTCTTCGCCACTGTTGAATTGGAACCTGAAAAGCAACCAGGAAAATCTTATTACATCAACTTGATTTTTGCTGTCACAAGAATGACATACACGTTTTCAGTCACTGCACATTGTTAGTGGATTAGAGGAATGATAAAACAGAGAATCTTACAGCGGGGAAGCCACCATAATCCCCAGGCTTTCCAATGTCCTTGGTGACACAGCTGTTGGCAGCAAGTCGGACCTGTTTTCAACCCATTTAGATGTCTAAATGAACTTACTACATATCATTTCCATAGTTGACCCAGGACATACATTTCAACTATAACAGAGAATTTGTTTGATATCGAGATTAAAAGGAAAAAAAGAAAGGCAGATAGAAGGTGCAGACAAAATTAGACTTCATAGAGCAAAAGATTTACATATTAGACAATAGAAAATCTCCTGACTTAAGGCATACTTAATAACAAAAGATCTATTGACCTAAATTGGAGGAAACTGAGTATAATACTGTTATAGCCAAAAGCACTCAGCATCATGCTACCTAATGCTAATTCACAATCTCATAACAACATAGGGTGGCGTGACATGTGTGGTTCAACCTGCAATGATTACAATTACGAGCATTCAAAACAAGATCCACCAACAATTCCACAAACCTTGCCCTGGACCCAATAGCACAACATTTCCTCAAGAGGATCTCAAGGGGTGGTTAGGGGTATAAAGCATTGACCTTAGGGGGCAGATGGGGAGGGTGGTGTTGCAGATTCTCCTTTCATTGTCACATGTCAAATTGTTCCTGTCCCTGGCTCAACAGCTATCAGCAATGCCAGTGCTACAAATAGCTGTCAGTTCGCCTTGCTGCCTGTCTTGAGCTAGCCAAGGTGTTGTGGTGGCTTTGCTATTTCCAGTGGATGCTAGGAAGGTGATAGCATATGGGTAGCCATCCTTGGCTGAGCAGCAGTAAGGAAGTGCCAGAGAAACAAGGTACTGATGGGTACATTCCATTACTCAAAATTAAGGCCAACAGCCTTAAATTGCCATCTGTATTCCAGTATTTGGTTCATATGCATGTTCAGGGATTTTAGCTAGGGATGGTGTAGTATAGTCTGTCATAGTTCCTAAATGTCTACATGGTTTTATTTGGGTTCATATGGAAGTAATAGTTTGTGTCGGATTGTTGACTCCAAGAGTTAAATGAGGACTTGAAAATAAGAACCATTCTATCAATTTAAGGCTCCAATTGGCATGACTTATGACAGACTACTTCTATCTAAGTCGTAAATAGAAACAATTTATTTCCATTAACGATTTAAAGCCATTCTTTTTGCTCTGTAGTTAAATTATGTGTCAAAAGTCGGTTGCAACTGACTCATTTGCGTATCAATTTTGAATCATTTGTAACAAATTATTCCTAACAAAATTAACTTACGAGAGTAAGTCAAAACTACAAGTTATCAAAAGTGGACAAACTAGAAATCAGATAATTACTTCTTGTAGGCAAGATCAAACAATTGTTTCTTGTGAGCAAATCAAGAAATAAATACCTTTGATGCTATAGAGACATGATCACGAACTGCTACCCTTCCTCCTAAAACCACATAGTCCCCCATCCTAGCAAAGAATGAAGACAAGGCAAGGATTTTAACACACAGAAACCTGAAAGCTTGTAAAGGATGAAGAAAACTAATGTGCTTAAAGTTTGATGGAGAAGTGGCATACGTCACAGAACCTGCAACACCAGCTTGCCCACATAGCATGCAACTCTTGCCGATAACTACATTATGGCCAACCTGTAAGGGCAATTCGAACACCGATTATATATTTTGTGAATATTTTTTCATACTCAAGACAATAGTATAACAGCATACACGTACTTGCACTAAATTGTCTATTTTAGTATGATCCCCGATCACCGTGTCTCTCCAACTGCATAAGCAACAGGCAGCACACTTAGTCTAGCTTAGACAGGTTCCAAAAATGGAAGTGAGCTTGCCAGATTCCAAGCATACATGAGAGACATAATTCCAGGGAAGGTTCCAAAGCTAGAAGGCATCTCACCTCCCTCTGTCAATGCATGTATTTGCCCCAATCTCCACATGGTTCCCTATCCTAGCACTCAGCAACTGAAGAAAAGGAAAAAGACAAAAGGTGACTTTAGCGCTAATGCAAAGTTCACGAGAGTACCCATATGGATTCTCCAGGGATGGGTTAGAAAGGATAAACACTATCCTAAAAAGAAAGTGACCCCATTTTAGCAATTTGGATACTTCAAACCATAGATAAATTTCACATGGGTTAAGTGATTCAGTAATCTATCATAAAAGATTTTCTGCATCCCTGAATATGAGCTAACTTAATGTGACTCAAAAACATTTTTTGTAAGCATCAATCACGAACTTGAGGCTTCTTGATCATATTGCCGTGATCATCCACGAAAAAGCCAAATCCTGTTCAAAACAAAACTTCATCAGCCATTTTCTGAAGAAGGCAAGTGACACTGAATCTTGCAATGTTTCAGCCACGACTCACGCAGTCGTTGAGATAATTTGATAAGCGTGAATAAATATGATAGAGGAGTTCCAATTTTTTCTTTTTCAATTAAGAAAAGAAAAGAAAGAGAAAGTGCAGCCTTAATTACCATCCTGACCAATGCACACTCCATTGTGAATGACACAAGAATCACCTACACTACAATTGCTGAGTGCCACGTTATACCTGTGGAGTATATGGACAGGCCACAACCAAGACCGATAAACAGTCAATAGTAGCAAAACAAAAAAAAAACAACTTTTATCTAATACCCTCTCTTTCTTCCTTCCCCGAGTAAGAAGGACGTAGTTTACCCTATTTTCGTAGAGTGACCGACGGTAACTCCAGGTCCTATAACAGTTCCTGACCCGACATGCACATTAGCACCCAAGATAGCTCTGGGATGAACAATGGCCCCGACTTGTATCAACGCAGTTGGATCAATCCGGGCAGTTGGGTGGAAAATCCCACCTCCATTACGCCATTGGGAGAAGTCAATGTCATTTGAGTCATTTGGTTGGGGGCCATCATCTTCTGATCTTTGAATACACAGCAGGGCCAAAACCCACTTTAGTGTCCGGTCTCTTACACAATTCAACAAACATGTAATGTGCAGAATTTTTTACCTGTTTGATTCACCGAGGCTGTCGAGCAGTGACAGCGGGTAATGCCACGTAGTATGTCTAAAGAGCGGGAGATATCGGTGGGTGGCTTTGGAGAGATGAGATGCGAGAGGTTTCTTGCCCAAGTTGCCATTATTGTAAAGTTGAAACTAAGGTTTCGAGGGGCAGAGGGATTTGAAACAAGCGCGCTCATGTTAAAAAAACGAAATGGAAGGGTTGATCATGCTTTCGGTCCCTGGTTTGGCACATATTTCGAAATTAGCCCCTACGTTATTCTTTTTGCGTTTTTTGACCTGCTAGTTTTCCATAGGCTGGTTTTTGCATAGGCTGGTTGTGCTTTCGGTTCGGTCCCTGGTCTTTTGTTGCACAATTATTAACTCTGTGGTATAATGTTTTTCCTTTAAAATGTACCAAACTTGGAATTAATTTCGACAGATCGTGACAGTGCTAGACGGAGATTTATTATGTGATTTCTCGGTTGTTTCAGAGCATCGCGCAGCCAGACTTCTGTCATATGGAAGCTTCGTCGCATGAAATTAACCTTATTTCTGCGTGGAAACTAAAAAAGGCGTGAATTAATCTTCTAACACTCTTGTTCCTATCATTTCGTTTGCCTTTTCTTTTTGAGTTATTGCTTGTAACTGATGATTTCATTGGGATTCCTCCATCGTCTACTTTTCTCCCTACCAAAACATAAACCCTACCCTCGCATGTCTGTTGCTTGACTAATTGACTTGAGACCAAAGGCTTTTTCGTTCAGCTTTCCAATGTGTGGCTTCGTGGATATTACGCACTTGGAAAAAACTAAAGTATATCAGACAAATTCCTCCTCTTTTTCCCGAAAAACATAGTGCATTGAAACATACAGCATAATAAAATAATTAAAGAGACGTATGCACGACGAACAGCTGCCCATTAAATTAACCTACTGCAGTAGTACATACGCAAAACGAGGTTTTTTGTTCTTGGAACAACCAGCATAATAGTTTCCGAATAGAAAATTAAGCCTTACAACAAACACAAAAGCGCTAATATAACAAAGATATAAACTGCACATCTCTCGACTCGTACGTGGCTTGATAGGATCTGCCAACAGCTTCTGACAAACAAAATTTCTCTTTTGTAGTGCTCAACAGTCCTTTCATAAGGTTTTCTATTTTGTATATTGAACTTGCAATGTTTGGAAGGTATATATATCTCTAGATTTTAATTTGCTGATTCAGTTTGTGTTAAAGGGTGGATCAATCAACGTAGCGTCTTAAAATGTTTTCTCTCAAACTGCACCCATACTAAGCTACTTCTCTTCCTAGCATTTGTAAAGTTGAAATTTCATGAAACAAACTGCTTGTTATATTTGTGTATTGCGACTTGTTCAATCTAAACCACTGCTAACTTTCAAAATATACTTATGCCGTTGGAAATAATTAATATCGTGTACAAACTATGATTACTGTCAATAATATCAAAAAAAGGGGGACAGACAAATATTCTTAACTATGACTGGTTCCTTTTGTTTTTCCAAGCTAGTTAAAATGCGATCCGCCTTCAGCTTGATGGAGGAAAGAATCACCCAGCTTCAAAATTTTCTTCCATATCTAATCAGAAGCAAAGTTTATCCCCTCTTCTAGAAAATTACTAAAACCCAAGGGGTTGTGGCTTGTCATTGAACCAGTACTTACATCACAATCAACATCCAATATTTTTAGCATTCTGGTCTGACCAAATGTGCAGGGTCTTCAACGTTGACGAATTCCAAAATGTTGATTCTTTGGTGATACAGTCAATTGAAAAAGACGTCCTAGCTAACACGGTTTGGACAACGAAGAAGCATGGTAAAGTATTCTGCACAGAGCCTTTGAATAAACTCAGTTTCTTGATAAAAGAAAAAAAAAAGTTAGAGCACTTGCAGTCATACACTAACACTAACATGGAGCCTTTGAATAAACTCAGTTTCTTGATAAAAAAAGAAAGTTAAAGAGCACTTGCAGTCGTACACAATAACAGTAACATGGAGCCTTCTCCAAGACTGCCACTGCTTCCTCTCGCATATCTTCTTGTGCTACCTGCTCTGGTATTTGCCCAGCCAGACTTCTCGCTAGTGTGGTGTTACAATGACCGCGGCAATTACACCGATAACAGCATCTACCAAACAAACCTTAACGCCCTCTTGTCCTCACTAGCATCAGACACCCAGAATGACGACTCTGGGTTTTACAATTTAACAGTTGGTGGGTCTCCTCCTGACCAAGTAAACTCAATTGCACTATGCAGAGGTGACACTTCTCCAGACATCTGCCGAAGTTGTATCTACAACTCTACCGTTAAAATCTTACAAGTCTGTCCAAACCAAAAAGAAGCATTTGGGGTGTACGACATGTGCATGCTAAGGTACACCAACAGAACTATAATGGGTGATATGCAAACTCGACCAAGTCTCATCGCATATAATTCTGCAAATGCCACCGATGTGGATACGTTCAGTCAAGCAGTTGGAGAGTTGATGGGTAAGCTTCGAACAACAGCTATATCCGGAAACTCCCTCAGGAAATTTGCAACAGGAGATAATTTAACATCACAAGATTTTTATACCATATATGGGATGGTCCAGTGCACGCCTGATTTATCTTCCAGGCAGTGCGATGATTGCTTGACCTCGAATTACAGGGAGAGTCTGCAATACTTCCAAGGCAAAATCGGTGGGATGATAATCGGCCCCAGTTGTCAGTACCGTTACGAGTTGTTCCAGTTTTACAGCAACTTGGCACCTACACCTCCACAACGGCCTCCATCTCCATCTGTACCTTCACCTCCACAGTATGATCCAACTCCATATGTACCTTCACCTCAAATCCAGCCAGTTGGTCCTCCATCTCCAAAGAAGTCCGGAGGTATGATAAAAAATCCTTCCTGTTACCTCTACTTTATAAAATAGATATTTCATAAGATTCTCTTTTTGTTATATTTGCTATCCATACTTTTCATTTTTTCCATTACATACCATCAAGTAAAAAATTAATAGAGCTACTACATTACATTACTGTTTTCAAATCCTTAAAAATTAACAAAAAAAAAAAAATTCTTCCCCTCCTCACGTGCTATATGGGTACTAAATACACACGCTACTTCTAGCTTGTTTCTTAGGCCGAATTCCTGTAATTTCCTAGACAAAGTCTAAGAAAAAGGCATTTCTTAAGAATTATTCGAGACTTCGTAGGAGGTTGGGACCTAAATAAACATGTGTTAGAAACTTCAAAACCCTAAGAAAACCTTATCAACCATAAAGAATTAACTCCAATAAATTGTTTTCTTAAGCAAAAAGCTCAATTTAGACATTATAAAAAGATTTGTTAAGTTCATTCATTAACCATCAAATTTGTAATATTATTTCTTTTTTAACTGCCTGACAAGAAAGAAAACCTCTTTTTTATAAAAAGATTTGTTAATTTCATTCATTATCCATTAATGCTTGTTGATGTAGGTCTCTCCGGTAGGTAAAATTGTTTTATATTTTTTATGCTAGACAATAGTTTTATATGCTTAAATATAAAAGTAACAATCCTAGTCAACAAAAAAAAATTTAATTAAGGGAGGAACAATGCTAATTGCCCAAGCGTTACTGAAAATGCACTAACTCTAAGTAGGATTAGGATATAATTTTTATGGCATTCATATAAGCAGTTATTTATTTTCAAATAATAAAATAATTAGTAATTCTAATTTAAACCAATACAATTATATAAATGGTCATCATTTGGGATGCGAGACATGCAAGCAAATACAGTAGGGTTGGTTACGAGAGAAAATAATGCAGTTTGTCATAGTGAAGGACCAAGATGAAGCCATTTATAAATCTTGTAAAACTTAATCCACTATGCAATGCAATCATATTTGGAGTAAGTTGACATTCTTTATTATCATAATCGCAAAATATTGAAAAGATTCATATCTGTCTTTCATTAAACCTTAAAATGCAATCTCTCATATGCTCCATGTATAAGAATATAATACTCACTTGGGCCTTAATTACAGGTAGCACTGAACTTGTAGCGCTGTACCACGAGTGTAACAATATAACTTTTGCGAGGACAAGCACCTACAAGGCCAATCTGAATAAACTCCTTTCTTCACTCTCTTCTAGCACCAACCTCAGCAGTAGTAGTCGTGCTAGTGGTTTCACTAACACCTCTGAGGGAGAGTATCCAGATACTGTCTATGCGCTATTTCTCTGCCGTGGTGATGTTTCCAGTAATGCCTGTCAAGATTGTGTCTCCTATGCCACAAAAGACATCGTCCAATTTTGCCCCATTCATAAAGAAGCTATAGTATGGTATGATAACTGCCTCCTACGTTACTCAAATCGCTCCTTGTTCTCCACAATGGATCAAACCCCTTCCAGGGTCATTTTGGATGTAATTAGTGGAAACAATATGGCCACTGATTCAAGTGTTAAAGACATAGTCCTACTGTCAAAAATGATAACTGAAGCTGCTAATACGGCCGCCAACGACCCATCAGGGGCTAAAAAGTTTGCAGTCCGGCAAGAAAGCATCACAGGGTCGTTTGAAGACCTGTTTGTCCTCGTGCAATGCACCCCAGACCTATCTGCCACTGATTGTTTTCGGTGTCTTCAAGGAGCTAGTGCAAATTTGCCAACATCCGTAACACTAAAGCAAGGGAGAAGATTTCTCTATCCAAGTTGTACCATCCGGTATGCTTTTGAGCTATTTTACAACAAATCAGCAGTCCAGGCAGCACCGCCGTTGCCAGAGGTATTTCTACCACCTAATCCAACAATACCAACAGGAGGTAAGAGTAAGACCTGACTTTATATTCTTGCACTATGTGAAAGATGCCGCCACGTAACTAAGCTGAATGAAAAATAAACCATACCATATATTTATGTAGTTCGAACATGACACACATCTCTCAAAGTTAATCAGAACATCTTTATTAAATATAATTAATTAATGATGCCCACCCATATTGTCTTTTGAAGGAGGGAAAGGAAGCAAAGTAACATGGATTACAGTTGGCGCAAGTCTATCAGCAACCTTAGGCATTGTGTTTTTGGGTTCATGCTTCTACAGAAAGTGGATGAGGGAGTGTCTAAGAAAAGGTAAATTAAAAAAAAAAAAAACCTTATGTTACTCCACCATGATGTTGTTACAAGGCCACAGATGAAGCAAACCAGGCTTTTCCCAAGTTTTTTTTTTCTCATTTGCAATCCTAGTTATTTTGCAATATTTTTCCCATGGCTGTTATAGGAGTATACACCTAGCTACCCTTAGATATTAGACAGTATTCCCACTCTAGAAAGTTACTCAATTCACTATCCAATTACAAATATTTGGAGGATATATTTACGAAAAAGATTAAAAAGTATATTATATATATCTTATAGCTGTATAACTTATCCCTGTAGAGGAGAATGAACATAGACAAGGAGTTTCATTGATTCCTAATCTGGACGGAGGAACAATTCAGGGTTCTCCACAAGGAAATATTGAAGGAGAGATGAAACCTCAGGACTTTCCTTTGATCCCTTTAGATGTTATCCTTTGCGCTACCGAGCATTTTTCTGATCAAAATAAGCTTGGGAGGGGAGGGTTTGGCACAGTATACAAGGTAACTCTTAACTATAAACTCAATCATTTCTTCATGCATGATAATATGATGTCCGCACATTAAACTTAATTAATTATGACTTCCAACAATACATGGAGATCCTATTTATCTACATTAGGATACTATATATACCTTAGAGCAAAGAATATATATAATTTTTACAGCCGAACAGAATATTTTTTTTTTTTTTTTTTTGAAAGCCAAAAAAAAACATCATTTCATTTATCTACTGATCTGCAGAGACCAGTTCCCAAATAGAGTCCGGTACAGAATGATGCCAAACATGAGAGTGGTTCATAGCTATAGCTAATTGGCTAAGGGAATGGGCAATCAGATTACATTCCCGTTTAATATGCTGACACACGAAAGAATTGAAATTTGGTAGTTCCATCAGAATATCATAAACAATGAATCGACTGGTATCTTGGGGCAGCGCTCCACGATCAATATCGTTGCAAAGGAGGAGGCAGTCCGTTTCAAGAATGAGATGAGAGACTTGACAGTCACGAGCAGTCCGGATTGCCAGGAGGGCACTGTAGGCCTCAGCCACCTTCACATTGGAAATGCCCTGTACTGTTTTCACACCAGAGAACACAATCTGCCCCTGTTCATCACGAGCAATCATACCCAAGCCTGCCACATTTTCCTTCAAAGCAGCGTCAGTGTTAACCTTCACCCAGCCTGGTGCCGGTTTCGACCAAGACTGCGGAGCATGAACATTGATAGCAGGACGTAGAGAGGCTGCCGTCAAGGTTGCTGCTTGATAATCACGAAGCAAATTTGCTGAAGAGATACATACCTGATGAGGGTCTAGATCTTTTTGCTGAAAAACGAGAGAGTTTCTGGCCAGCCATATACCCCACAAGACCATACAAAGGTGCTCCAACGTTCCCAGAATTTAATGAGGAAATCATCAATTGGACATTCAGGGACAACCTCAATTTTGGTCCAACATCCAGTTAAAACCCATACTCGTCGGCACCAAACACATGAGCGTAGATAATGCTCAACAGATTCAGCCTCAGTAGAGCAGAGAGGGCAGAAGCTTTGATCAGATATACCTCTTACTGCTAAGAAACCTCTCGTGGGAAGGCTATTGTGAGCAAGACGCCATATAAAATCTCGGACTTTTGGGGGGACATTCAGCTGCCACAGGCTCCTCCACCAACTGAGTTTCCTTGGGGTAGCATGGTCATGTGGTAGTTGGTTCATTCTTGTAACAAGATGGTGGTAGCCACTTCGGACAGTGTAGTCTCCATTCTAGGAAAGAGGCCAGACTAACTGGTCCGGCGGAAGAGAAAAGCTAAGATGGATACCCAAGATCCGAGAGGCCACCACTGCTGGAAAGGTTTCTTGGACATGTACTGACTTCCACTCCCGTCTGTCCTTATCAATCAAGGAGCTGACCATTAATGTTGGATCCAGGTGATCAGTAGACCACTGCATATCACCCAAGTCAAAACTCACCCAGTTATCTGAAGCCACTCGAACTGACTCGCCATTTCCTATCACCCATTGTCCACCTTGCGTAAGTACCTCGCGTCCAGTAAGTATGCTTCTCCAGGTATAACTCGGGTAAGGCCCCATCACAGCTTGGGAAAAATCAGAGTGAGGGTAGTATTTTGCTTTTAGTACCTGTCCAAGTAAAGATTGTGGGGATTGGTACAAACGCCATGCTTGTTTAGCTAACATAGCTTGGTTGAATAAGGTGAGCTTGCGGAATCCACGGCCTCCATATTTTTTAGCAAGACACAGTTTGTTCCATGCAACCCAGCAGCCGCCCCTTTGTCCATCCTCCAAACCCCACCAGAAACGTCTCATACTTCTCTCCATGTCCTCGCATGTACCCTCTGGAAGCAAAAAACAGCTCATCACATATGTAGGGATACTCTGTGCAACTGCCTTGATCAGCACCTCCTTACCTGCTCTTGACAGCACCTTTTCCTTCCACCCACTCAACTTTTTGCAGACTCTGTCACGAACTGAGGCAAAGATTTCTTTCTTTGCATGACCAATCAGTGTAGGTAGACCTAGATACTTCTCAAACTTATCCACAGCCTTTACTCCCATCCTCTGTTGGATTTGTATAGCTCTCTCTTCAGGTACATTTCGGCTAACTGATAGTTCTGATTTCTCTAGGTTAATAACCTGCCCTGACGCGGCTTCATAATACTCCAGAATCTTCAGGATAGTAGTCGCCTCCTCCAGTGTTGCTCTGGTGAAAATGACACTATCATCTGCAAAAAACAAGTGGCTAATTGGGGGAGCTCGACGGCAAATCTGCACACCATGAATCCGGCCTTCAGCTTCAGCTTGTTGTATGAGTGCGGAGAAACCTTCCGCGCATAGCAGGAATAAGTATGGGGATAAAGGATCCCCTTGGCGAAGGCCTCTCTCCGGCTGGAATGTCACACCTGGCACACCATTAACCAAAATAGAGAAACTGCTTGTAGAAACGCAGTTCATAATTAATTGTACCCAGGAAGGAGCAAAACCAAGCTTTAGCATAATACTTTTTAAGAAGAGCCATTCAACACGATCGTAAGCTTTGCTCATGTCAAGCTTCAATCCCAGCCAACCTCGTCGGCCCTTTCTCCTCTTCTTCATATAATGGAAAATTTCAAAAGCTAATAGAGCATTATCGGTGATGAGTCTACCCGGTACAAAAGCACTTTGATGATGACTAATAATATCAGGTAGAATGAGTTTTAGCCTATTAGCAAGGACTTTTGACACTAACTTATAAAGGTCATTACAAAGACTGATAGGACGAAAATGCGAGCAAGACTCAGGTGTATGGACCTTAGGAATTAAAGAGATAAAAGTGTGATTAAGACACGAAATATCAGATCCTGAATTAAGGACACTAAGAACACAGTGAGACACAGAGTCACCAATGATATGCCAGAATTTTTGAAAGAAGAGGGCCGGCATACCATCAGGTCCTGGGGCTTTGGTAGGATGCATTTGTTTTAAGGCTATGTATACTTCATCTCTAGTGAAAGGTTGGGACAGAGTCAGGTTCATATCCTCAGTTACACGACTTATCACGCTGTTCAGCACATTCTCCAGATGCCGAGGGTTGCTGGTACTAAACAAGTTCCTGTAGTAATTAGTTAAGACATCCTCGATCTGCATCTGTTTTGTCGCCCACCTTCCACTGTCATCCTTGAGCCTGCGAATACGATTTCGCTTTCTTCGTTGTGTGGCTTTCCCATGGAAAAAAGAAGTATTCTTATCCCCGTGTTGTAGCCAAGATACACGAGATCGTTGCTGCCATTTTATTTCCTCCAACCGTTCGAGTTCTTCAATTTGGGCTTGAGTTTCACGTATCTCTCTTACTACCAACTCAGTCATTTGGAGACATTGCTGTCGTTCCAGAGAGGCTTGCAGTCGCTTGATCTCCCTATTAATGGATCCGAATTTTGCTTTTCCCCACACCATCAACTGCTCGCCACAAATTTGCAATTTGTCTCGCAAGTCAACAACTGCATGTGTAGAGGATCGTTGTTGCCATGCCTGCTACACCACTTGCTCAATATGCTCGTCCTCCAACCACATAGTTTCAAATCTAAAAGGTCTTTGGCGGACATGGTCACGATCCACTGGTTGTAGTAATTTGAGTTTAACAGGAGAGTGATCCGAATGGCCCCTCGGTAGGTTGTGCACAGCAGCATTAGGGAAGAGGGTCTTCCATGCATCATTGGCAACATAGCGGTCCAATCGTTCCATTATACTAGCATCATCCGCTTGTCCATTCCACCAGGTAAGACAGTTACCTGAGTATCCCAAATCAGCCAGCCCACAAGTGTTTAGAGTTTTACGGAATGCATCCATAAGGGAGAAAGTTCTATCACTCCCACCTTCCTTCTCATAGGCAAACAGTATTTCATTAAAATCGCCTCCAACTACCCACGGCAAATATGACATAGAGGAGAGCTGAGTTAATAATTCCCATGTTTGCCATTTAGATGTAGTCTCTGGCCAGCCATAGATACCAGTAAAACGCCAAGTCTGTTCGCTCATCACCTCACAACCCACAGTCGCATCAATATGGTGAAGGGAGAAGCTGGAGATGGACACCTGCCAATCTTCTTTCCAGAATAGTGCTATTCCACCCCGTCGACTACTGCCCATGCCCTCACAATCAACTGCAAATCTATTAAGAAAATGAAACCTATTGGCTAATTTATCAATCTCAAAAGACTTTAAACGAGTTTCAGATAGAAATAGTAGCTAGGGAGCTTCAAACTGAATCAGTTTCAACACTGATCGAACTGCCTCTGGGTTCCCAAGCCCACGGCAGTTTAACACCAGGCAACTCATGGCTCTGGGCGGGACTGCACCGCAGCCTCCGCCTGATTTGATATGTCACTAGCAGTATCCACCACAACAGTCTGCCTTTGGTATTTGCGTTCGGATTCCATGCCCTTCGGAGTATCGATCTCCATATCCGTTGTGCCCACTTTCCGTTTCCCAGTCCCTACCAAGACATTTGTGCTAGCAGGGGCGTGTTCACGAGTTACACGCTTCCATCGCGTGGAAGGCACTTGTACTGAGATAGGCACAGACAATTGATCCCGGGTCACTCCCGCTGGGTCAGCCGCAGGTGAGGAAAGATCTGAAGCATATGAAAGGGTGTGAGGTGTAGGGTAAGGGGCAGGGGAGGGGAGAGGAGTCTGGGTGGATTTGGTTTTACCCTTTCCGGCTGAGTTTTTTCGTTTGGATAAGTTTTTGGCAATGGATATGGTTTTGGATGTGAGGCTAGGTACTGAGAGACCACAGTCTTGGGCTTTGTTTGAAGATGAGGAGATGGAAGGGGTTGTGTTAGTGGTAGGGGAGGGGGGTGGTGGGTGAACATTGGGTAAACAGGTTTGTTGAGTATGGGTTGATGTAACGGCTAGATTTTGGATGCCCTCAAGGATTAGCTCGGGTTGCACAGGAGGGTTAGAGGTGAGTTTGTCAGAGGGTGCAGACGGTTTTGACTGTGGTAGTGGCACGGTAGGGGGCGGGGTTGCATCATCAAAATTCAACTGCCTTTGAGCAAGCACCGGTTTGGCGGAAGCAGCTAGAGAGGGGTCCAAACTAGCACCCACTATAGGGGCCGAGGGTGTATGACCATGGCTATCTGTTCTTGAATTGGCCTCGTGCTTCATGCGGAAAGGTTTTTTGGGGGAAGCCCGCAACCAGTCGCCGTAGGGAGTCCCAACATCAATCTCCTCACAGTCATCATCAATGAAGACGCAGTCCTTGAGAAGATGACCGAGCCTTCCACAATGGTAACAGAAATTAGGCAGGCGTTCGTATCTAAAATAGATGCGCACTGTGGATCCATTGGCTTTCCTTGTAATGATCTCTCTTACCAAAGGTTTTTCAGTATCAATTCGGATCCGAACCCGTATGAAGCTGCCAATCCCCTTCACTCCATCCTCATCAAAATCCAGGAAATCCCCAATTTTCTCACAAATCGGGATAACATTTTGTGCCAGACGCGCCTTCCATGGAACATCATAGATTCGAACCCAGAAAGGAGCCTTATGCAGGTGGATATGCGAGAACTGTTCATCACCCTTCATCTCCTGTAGCAGCAGTAATTGACGCTCAAAGAACCAGGGTTCAGCATCTAGGATCTTTCGAACATCCCTAGCAGCCCGAAACTGGAACATGAACAGGTTTCTTTTGATTTGAGTCGCCTCTAATCCTTTCAGTGGGCACCATAAGTTCCGCATCATGTTGGTGAACGCTTGAGGATTCATTTGTTTAGTGCCCAGGATACGGCAGAGCAAGCTAGGTTGCGTAGATCCAGAGGTCTGCTCCTCATCCTCTACTAGCAACAGCAGTTCCTCAGTGCCCCGAGGAGCACCCACTTCAGTCGTCCGTCGTTTAGTCGGGTCCAGTTCGCCCTCTTTACTGGCCATCCCCAAATTAAGTGAAACAGAGAGCCGAAAGACAAGCAAGAGACAGAGAAAAAGAAACAAAGGAAAACAGAGTAGACCAATCGAAAAAACGGGAAGAAACACACCAATAAGCGTGACAAGCCTTGAAAAAACAAGGATAAACCTAGGAAAAACCTAGGAGAAAACTAGGAAAACCTAAGGCGGCGCTAAAAACCCTAGAGAGCCTCTAGAGAGAATAGGTGACCCTAAGACCTAGACCGTGCACGATACAGCCGAACAGAATATACTAGCTAGTACATTCTCTGTTAGCCAATCAGTCATATCAAATTGTTGTTTCTCTTTGATGAGATGAATTTAAAATTACTCTGAAGCAAATTATTATTTTTTTTTTTGGTCAAATATGTCCAGGAAGTTAAATTCACCTATCAAAAACATTCCACATTATATATGTTTGTTGTCTTTAGTGACAAAATCGTTTCATGGATCTCAGTACTCCAAGGATGTTCAGAATGAATTAACTGTTGGATATATAATAACATATTATATATGTATAGAGCGTACGGATAAAAGAAGGCTTGTCTGTATATACTTCTTAAATCTTAACTAGAGATATATTACACTAAATGAAAATTAGTTTCTAAAATTATCGGTGAAACCAAATGATCGGAACGTGTTATTTTCTCAATCCATGCCATGCCTACATAGTTTCCATGGAACACAAATAAATGAATAATAGTTTCTGAACAGGTAATGCACCTGCCAATCTACTAGGTGTTTTGTAGAGGAAATGTTAATTTTATTACATGAGATAATTTTAATTTTATGTAAAAAAGTATTTCAGGGTATACTAGAAGATGGCAAAGAAATTGCAGTTAAAAGGCTCTCAAAGACTTCTGTTCAAGGAGACCACGAATTCGTGAACGAGATCAAACTGATTGCTAGACTACAACACAGAAATCTTGTGAGACTACTGGGATGCAGTCTAGAAAGAAATGAAAAGTTACTTATTTATGAATACATGCCCAACAGAAGCCTCGATGTCTTTCTATTTGGTCAGTTCCTTGATCTTCTTATTAGGTTGCAGCTATTTATGGTGGAAACAGAAAGGTAAATAATTTAACATTTTGTTGATACTTTTTAGATTCCAAAATGGGTGAGCAACTTGATTGGCAAAGACGTGTTAATATAATCAATGGAATTGCACGAGGCATTTTATATATGCATGAAGATTCTCGTCTCAGAATTGTCCATAGAGACTTGAAAGCCAGCAATGTTTTGCTGGATTACGAGATGAATCCAAAGATATCAGATTTTGGGATGGCAAGGATTTTTGGTGGAAATCAAGATGAGGCTAGTACAAACACAATTATGGGAACATAGTAAGTATGCCTACCTTTTCATTTCTCTCTCCATTCTGCATTAGTATTGTGCTAGTATTTTGCGATTTAAAGATAGCTTTTTGTTTTACTATATATAGCCATTCTTCTAGAATTAAGTTCCTAAAATAGAAAATTTATTTTAGGAAAAAAATCGAATTTAAATTGCAACAAGGAGAAGAAATCTATTAAGAAGCCTGACAAAGACAAACTGCATAGGTCGTGATCACTCCAGTTTTGTTTGATTAATTGTAAGCAAAAACATATACATCACTACTTAAGATTAATTTGCAGTATAGTTCCATCTTGCAGTATACATCGATGGAGTGGGATTACCATGTCCATTTTGCTTATTGGGGATGCCATGCACATGTAAATGTAAATGCTAGTCAATTATAGCAGTTCAAGATTATAAATTAGTAGTTTACTACAGCAATTTGTCAGTAGAAAATAATTCTTCGCCATTAAAAAATTTGTCAATATACATGCAGCCGGACCAGACCGTTCTTAACATCTAGATTTTGTTTTCACAAGACCATGTTTTAAAAAAGTTTTAACACCCCAACTTGTTCATTTCCAATTGATCTATGTAGTGGATATATGGCTCCAGAGTATGCCATGGGAGGACTATTTTCTGTGAAATCCGATGTTTTCAGCTTCGGAGTTCTCTTGTTAGAGATAATAAGCGGTAGAAGGAACAATAGCTTTCATCTTTCAGAAGAGGGGGAGAGCCTTCTCACTTTTGTAAGTTTCTTTTCTTACTATAATGTTCTCAACTAAATATTAGCACAGTCAAGACTTAAAAGATTAATTTGGGAAATGCAACATTTCAGGCATGGAAGCTTTGGTCTAAAAGCAAGGGACTGGAGTTGGTGGATCCATTACTTTTGAAGTCAAGTGTGCCAACTGAAGCACTAAAGTGTATCCAGATTGGGTTATTGTGTGTGCAAGAAGATCCAGCAGACAGACCAAATATGTCGTCTGTTGTGGTAATGCTGAGAAGTGATACCATATCACTTCCTCTACCCAGAGAGCCCGCATTCTCTGTCGGGCGAGTGGCTGGAAGAGCATCCCAATCCTCTAGTGACAAAGTTTGGTCTCTCAATGATGTTACTGTTACTAAATTATTACCACGGTAATTGTGGAAGAACGAACTGAGCTCGTCCATAAGGATGCTGATCATCTACTTCTATGAAAAAAAAAAAAAAAAAACAATCAGATGCACAGTCAAAGACTGATAATTCTTGTTAACTACTTCTATTTTTATTTTTTTTTCAGGGGATCCTCATTATATTCTCTGAAATTTGAAGCGAGTATTTTAGTTATTAGTTTTGTTGATTTGCATTAGATTCTTTCAGAAACATTGTACCTCCACTACCAATTAACATCCATCTAAATAATAATACAGCATAGCGAAAGCGAGTTAGGGTGTGTGCTCTTTTACAGACAATTAAACAAACACGTGATATGCATGTAATGTAGACCCAATGGTATAGAATGAGGAGCGTTCGGTGAATGTTTAAAATACGAACCTGTTCCATAAAGCTGAGGATATCATGGGACAGCTACATATTTAGAAGGCGCGGGGGACATTTCGGTGAGTGGCGGCGATCAGCGGGACGAGACCACCGATTGGGGAGAAGCCAGAATATGAATTGGTTTATTATTAGACTTGGGTTAATAAGGAATGAGAAAGAGTCTAAGAAATTCAAAGAATAGTCCTACGGTATAGATGAGCAGAGTTAAGCCTAGTATAGTAGCCAAGCTCGAGTCCAGCAGTTGTTAAGAAAACTCCAAGCTCGACTCGAGCTCGAGCTGTACCAAGCTTCAATTTATGGGCTCGAATTCGAGCTCAGTCGATAATGGATACAAACTCCATGTATATCGTATGGATGGGGTAAATCTCGATAAGGCTCATGAGCTTTATAAAACTCGAACTCGGCAAGTATGACAAAGTTCGAGCTCAGTACGAGTTGAATTTGAATATCAACTAAGTTGAGCCCAAATAGCTTGCGAGTAACTCATGAACCCGGTTTTTTTTTTTTTTTTTTGGTCCAGAACTCATAAACCGGTTTACACCCCTGCTCGGTCTAATTTGAAACTGGGATTTTGCACGCCTCCTGCGTGGCTCCAACGTAGAGTCTGGCCTAATAATAAGACTATATATCCCGGACTAGTCAAAGCTACTTTGGTTCACACAAATGAGAAAGAAAAAGTCAAAGCTATTGAATTATATATCCTCCTCCATAAAGAGTAAGTTAGCCACATTGTTGTGCATCCGTGTCAACTGTCAAGACACTGCAAAGTACAGTTTCAAATATACAAATTTCAGCACATGCAATAAATATCAGCTTTTACATATTTAAACTGGAGACAAAACTCGAGTCAAAATGTATGGTAAGTGTCAACACCGCCAATTTGTCACAATTTAAGGTAACACTCTATCTCAACCGATCGATATCAAAGACCAATTAGCAACGTTCGCTGAATCTGGAAAAGATGGTTCGTGTGCATTCATTTTGAGCTCCATAATCATGCCTACCCTGAAACCTCCAGACCTGTGTGAGTCGACTCAATTTTACTTGACATAAAACTGAAAATTATAAGGGCAAAGTTCAAGCTTACAAAAATTCTAGCTTATCGTATCATCCATACAACCCTCCAAGCGGAAAACAACAAAATGATTTCTACATCACGTATATATGCTAATAGGAACTAAAATTGAAATAGGGCACAGGAACAGGGTCAAGTAATCAAATAATTATATACCAAATGTGAGTGCTTCTGTTGATTAAATCAAACATAAGCTATGGACGTGGTTCGTTGGAACCATTATACGTCCTCAATAATTAATTTCGATCTTAACTATTTCTAGAAGTACTTGCTTGGATATGGGATACTTTGCCGTTTCTAGTTTATTATTCCGGTCTTGGCATGGAGTTTCATTATTTAAGCATCCTTTACATCATCTCTTCTTCTTCTTTTTTTTTTTTGCAGGATTAATATTAGACTATACTACTGAGACATGATAAAGATTATAGATGTTGATGTTCGTGGCTATTTAATACTTGAATTATATGCTTTACATATGGTTTTCGTATACGTCTGTTCCCCTTGATGATATGACAAAATATAATTAAGCCCAAAGAAGTCAACTGATGTTGCCGGCCTACGCATTCGCTGACTCTCACCATTGCCACATTATAGCATCATAAGGGTTGTGTCTTCCCAAACCGCAAAAGATGAAAAAATGAGATTTGATCACGAAAATGCTTAGGGTCAGACTATCCCTAATCTTCTTCTCCTTGCATGCTCTTTCAATAGTAATTAGTGGCCAGATTCTGCCCATCTACCGCTACAACAATTGCAGTAACACATCAACTTTCACACCCAACAGCTCATACCAAGCCAACCTCAGCCTTCTCCTCTCCACCCTTGCCTCAAACTCAAGCTCAAACATCAACGGCTACTTCAACACCTCAGTTGGTCAGCTCCCCGATGTTGTCTACGGCCATTTTCTCTGCCGGGGCGACCTGGGTATCTCCGACTGCCAAAACTGCGTCACCTACGCCGCCAAAGACATAGTCCAACGTTGCCCTAACCAAAAATCCGGCTACGTTTGGTACGACGAGTGCCTGCTACGGTACTCGAGCAGGAACTTCTTCTCGGTGCTGGACCCGGACCCTCCCGTGTTCCTGTGGAATGATCGGAACCTTACGGTGGATCCTCGTTTCAACGAGATGCTGGCCAACACCATAATCGCCGCCGCCACCGAGGCGTCCAAGGGAACGGCGGCGAAGAAGTTCTCGATTCAGGTGGCGAACTACACGTGGTATAATACTCTCTACATCCTCGTCCAGTGCACCCCGGACCTGTCTGGGTCTGATTGTTACCGGTGTGCCCTGGCGCTGGTGGCGCAGCTGCCTGCTTGTTGTGTTGTCAAGGGAGGAGGGAGGTCGCTGCTTCCTAGCTGTACTACCCGCTTTGAGATGTTTCAGTTTTATAACGCCACAGCTATCGTCGCCCAACCACCTCCCCCGGCGGCGTCTGCTGCTCCTTCTCCACCTTCAAGTCCCGGAAAAAAAGCAAAAGGTACGCACTACAGAAATTAATACATTGATATAAATTAGTGCATCACAATTACGGCGGTGTTTGGATAAAAAAAAAAATTACGGCGGTGTAGCTGTTTGAGGCCTAATTCAGCAAGGGTTTCTTTTATTCGTCATAAAGTATTAGTTGGTTAAAAAGTATATAAAAAGTCTTGCTTATCAATTAATTTCGACATATATAAAAAAGACAGATGTTGATGGGTAATACTTTGCTTGTATTTTACACATCATCAGGACTTTTATATATATGTCAAGCCACTTCGTGCAATCTGGTTTTGTTCTTTTGCTCCCGCCACCCAGGCTCATCTAATTTGCTTCATTTTTTTTAATATAATAATGTCAATTCTTACCGTTAAATCTATCACTATAAAAATGCCAACTCTGGCATGTCGCTATAATTCGTGGCATTGGTTAATTAAAAATGCAGCTGTTTGCAGCGAGTGCTATTTTCTTATTCTCTTTCATACTGAGCAAGAAAAGAATATAAATTGTGAATTGTGATAATCATACATTATTCTGTTTGCCAAGACGGGTTTGCCCGGTATGTCTCCTTGGCAAGCCATTGTGTTTTTTTTTTTGGTAAAAAAGGGAATCTCCATCTACATGAATTCACGTGCAACAGTTGCGCCTACAGCATCTGCTGTCAAAACATTAAGACAAAAATTTGGTGGTTCTTCTAATAACCGAAACTCATCATCCAAAGCCAAGGCTTGTTTTGCTAACATATCAGCTGTGAAATTAGCTTCCCGGTAAATGTGGGTGCACGTGACCTTCCATGGCCGTTGCAACATGTTTCTGATGCACTCCATTAGCGGGACTTGCTCTACACGGCTGGCTGATGGATCATTTAGTATGTGAATAGCAGGCGCACAATCTGACTCAATGTGTAAGGATGGTATTCCCAAGTCCCAAGCAATACATAAAGCATCATAAATTGCCCAAAGTTCAGCAAATAATGGACTGCAAGGGCGAAGGTTGTGCATAAATCCTTTAACCCAGCTTCCATCTGCCATGCGAAGGACTCCTCCCGCTGGCAAGCCATTGTGTTTGTCTGTTTGTTTTAATTGTCTACAAAGTATGGCTATATATTCATTAATGTGAACTAAGGTTATTATTTACTCCATCAATTGCAACAAGATTGTCGGGCAAACTGAATTGCTTTAAGCTCTGTTTTGTTTAAAAGTTGGTTTTATACTATAGCTACAAATTATTATAGTCGCTTTAAGAACTGATTTGCATAATCTGAAGCAGGAAAAAGCAATTCAACACCGATTATAATTGGTGCAAGTCTAGCAGCAGTAGTTGGAATAGTGTTGTTGGGTTCTTGTACTTTTATTTTGAGAAGGAAGAAAGTGAGGAGAGGTAAGCAAAGTTCAGCTTTCCATTCCAACATTTGTATTATTACCTCCCCTAATTAATCACAGTAAACCGTAAATCTCTTGATTAGTGGATCGATTGCGTAAACTTAGAGGAGAACTTGGAGATGAGCGCTCAAACCGAGGAGAGGTGAAATCCCAGGATTGTCCTATAATCCCTCTAGATATTCTACACAAAGCCACTGAGCACTTTTCTGATGAAAATAGGCTTGGACAAGGAGGATTTGGCCCCGTGTACAAGGTAATGAAGCATGACTACGTATGACTAAAAACTTCATATTAATGTTTTCTTCAACAAAGGATTTCCTCTGGAAATTCTTAATCATCCTTCAGGAACTCTAAAGTCGCATCAATTATAAGGAAATGTATTTCTGTTTTAAGCATGTCATATTCAAATAATGGGGCTATGGTTTTTGTAGTGCAAACAAGATTGCTTAATCCTAAACGTGATTCAGGGTGTACTAGAGGATGGGAAAGAGATTGCAGTCAAGAGGCTATCAGAGACTTCCCATCAAGGGTTGAATGAGTTCTTGAATGAAGTCACTTTGATTGCCAGATTACAGCACAGAAATCTTGTCAGGCTATTGGGTTGCTGCCTAGAAAAAAATGAGAAGTTGCTGATTTACGAGTACATGCCAAACAAGAGCCTTGATGTCCTTCTTTTTGGTTGGAGTCTTAAACTTTTATAATTATGTCTCCTACTTTATGTTATGACGCAAACATGTGATTTCTATTGCTTATCTTTCTCATACAGATTCTAAAATGGGTGAGCATCTTGATTGGCAAACACGACTCAGTATTATCAATGGAATCGCGAGGGGCTTATTATATTTGCATGAAGATTCTCGTCTCAGAATTATTCACAGGGACCTGAAAGCCAGCAATGTACTGTTAGATTATGAGATGAATCCGAAAATTTCAGATTTTGGAATGGCGAGGATTTTTGGAGGAAAGCAAGGTGGGGAGAATACAAGGAGAATCGTTGGGACATAGTACGTATATTATACTATACATTTCTCTTTGTCATGTCATTACTTCCAATGTTATTAGCTTGTTACAGCCTTTTAGTTTATCATCAAAATTTCTAATTTTGAGATTGAGCATCTGGGAATGATGCGAAATTTAACTGCATCAGTAAACAGAAATTTGAATGATGTATAACATGCAGGGTTTTTGGCACAAAAGAAAGAAAAAGAATGTCAATTCTGCAATGTCATCCTAGAGATATTGAATACTCATTTTTTCTTTTTTTTTTCCCTATGAATTTGAATATCCAGTGGGTACATGGCTCCAGAATATGCAATGGGAGGGTTATTTTCTGTGAAATCAGACGTTTTCAGTTTTGGAGTTCTCCTGCTAGAGATAATCAGTGGGAGAAAGAACAGTCGTTTTACTGTTTCAGAAGAAGGGGATTTCCTCCTCACATTTGTAAGCTCCCAGTTCTAAATAGTGTACAAGAAACTATTAATATTGTTACAAGATTTTTCAGGATGACAGGATCAATTGGTGACATTTCAGGCATGGAAGATGTGGTGTAGTGGTCAAGGACTGGAGTTGATGGACCCATCACTTGTGAAGTCAAGTGTACCACTTGAAGTAGAGAAATGTATACACATTGGCTTGTTATGTGTGCAAGAAGATCCAGAGGACAGACCCACCATGTCCTCTGTTGTTGTCATGTTAGCAAGTAATAACATCATACTTCCTCAGCCCAAACGCCCTGCATTCACTTTTGGGCGTGTTGGTGGTGCCTCTTCATCCACTGATAAAGTTGCTTCTGCTAATGAGATTACCCTTTCTGGTGTATCACCAAGGTGATTATGATCATCTTTTCCAAAAGGATGGACCTTGATCCACGTTTCCATAAGAATATACCCAGGTAAGAATCAGATATGATGACTTATCTTTTCCCTGAGCCTATATATGAAAGTCAGATATTGTACCTCTTCCCTTTGCTTTCCTATTCTTTTCTAGCGCTTTTCAACATATTAGACAAAACATAATAAGCTTCCTCTCCCTTGTAATACAGGGAAATGACTAACTACAGGATTGGAAGGAGCAGATCATTGGATTTGTTTCTTGGGACGAAAAGGGACTGTTCAGTGTTGAGGGGCGGGTTGACTATAACAAGCAGCTGATTCGGTTTCAAATACAGAGATCGAGTGATAATCTAGCTAGTATCTGTTTCGAGACTGATTCAAAGATTGTCTGGGAATCCTTACAAGGAAGAAAAAGACGGTTCCATGGAGTACTAGAACTATAATTTCTGACTGTTAAAAGTGATATGCTCTCAACTCATGTATATTTTCTGAAGTGAAGTGATATGCAAATTCACCATCAGAGATTTTATTGCTAAACTGACTACACAATGCCCAGTGCATTACCAGTGTTTCATAGTTTGATCCAAATCCCCAATGGTTCTCTTGGCTTTCTTCTAAGACATATGAATAGTTTCATGTGGTTCTTTAATGTCATCAGTCAACTAATTACTCAGATATTCAGACTAATCAAAATCATTGGTTAGAGTTTCAGAAACTTGCTTTCTAATTTATGGATTGTCCAAGACTGACTGTATACTCCACTCCCTACACAATTTATGTATGAGTTCCATCGAAGAAAAGAGATACTAGACAATTTATGTACGAGTTATATAAATGAAATCATCTTATGCTCAACTCAAAAACTAACCCAAGCAAAAGCCCTCACTATATATTTGGTGTTCTAGTTCATTATGGAGGAAAGTGCATGGATTCAAATAGCCACACTCATAATTACTAAGTCAACCCAAATGTTTAAGGTCGAGTGAATAATTTATACTCTAATGTAGTCGCCAATAAGAATAAATGGTGTGTCAGTTTGCAGAATTAGTAGTTTTTTCCCAGGAAGTTAAAGTTTTGCTGTACAAACGAAATACCCCAAGTCAATGAAGCAATCAACACGATTACCCAACCAAACCATACAGGCCGAAACATCATGGATTCATGTCCAGAAGGTTTCATGTACTTCCAGTCCTGCGGCCTTGCTGAAACACTTGGTATGATTTCTATGTACAGGCACATTGACTTCCATTCATATCTGCGGATTAAGATTGCAGATAGCAATATACTTGCATTTACAATATAACTTCTATGTCATGCACTATCATCATACTCTAAAATGAAACTTAATTAATTTTAACTTAATTCAGTTGACTTATAACAAGTCATTGCTCTCTGTTTCTGCCAACCGGCTTAATTATGGAAAAATCCTTGGTCCAATCCCTGCGGCTGTCTTTTTTACGGACTATGTTCTGGCCTTTTGTTTTGGAATGAATACTATTATTGTTAATGTTTATTGGTTATCCTTTCAAATTACAAAACCTTCCTGGAAGTTGCGCCTCTAGCTACTAGTCAATTGTAGTACTGGTGTTGATATGAATGACTAATTAACCAAACGAAATATAAATTAGGAGGTGACGACTGACTGCCTTGAAGGGTGACATTGACTATTCTGCTATACTTTTCAATTCCTTTCATGGTTTATGAATAAAATCCATTGTCTTATCCAAAAAACAGAGAAAAAAAAAAAAAAACTCTCATCACTTAGTTATGACATATAATAATAACTAAATGTAATTCAATCAATGATTTTCCAACAGCTTTCCTAAGAAATCACCCGTCGAGCAACTTAATTATCTCATATAAATAAAGGGAAATATATTGATTCACAGTAACATTGAAGCATTGAAGCCAGATATGGGTCACTTCGATCAGTTGATTCTTGTATCTTGCTGCATTGCTAACCTTCTTTGTCTCACAGTCGCCGATGTCCCGTTCTTCCTTTGCTCAAACACTACCAACAATGGTACTGCCAATGCTACATTCCAAACCAACCTCGAGAAGCTAATGACTTCTCTTCCTTCAAATGCTTCTGCTTCCAAACTGTTCAATACCTCCATTGGAGACGACCCGAGCAGAGTCTACGCTCAATACATGTGCCTCGATTACATAACAAATGTTAGCTGCAGCACCTGCGTACGGCTAGCAACAGCGGACATCATGCAGCTTTGTCCAAACGACATGGGAGCAACTGTGTGGGAGGAGCTGTGCCAACTGAGGTATTCGCACAAGAATTTCTTGGGCCGATTGGATGTCTCGGGGAACATTCCTCTAGATAACAAAAGGAACATTTCAAGTGAGGATCTACCACTGTTCCTGTCAGTGGTGAACAAAACTGTGAGCAATCTTATCAGAAAAGCAGCATATGATCCATCAGCCAACAGGTATGCCACTGGACAGACACCCTTCTCGGATGACACGCTCTATGCTCTGGTGCAGTGCACTGCGGACCTGTCTCCAGATGATTGTAGCACTTGCCTTGATGTCGCCATGGCAAATATCTCTAGTTGGCATTATTTCTCTCGTGGAGCACGCCTCCTTAGCCCTAGTTGTTATTTGAGATATGAGCTTTACGCTTTCTATGAAGGTGCTACTGAACCTGATCCAAATATGGAACTCCCAAAAGGTAAGCTTTCTCTAGATAGGTCACAAAAGTCCGCTTCTATACCTCATGTAGTAAGTAACTCAAAAGGTTAACTAATAATTAAGACTTGTTACAGCAACTAGGGACGACGTTTGGATGATTATCGCCATGGTTGCAGCGGTTCTAACCGTGGCATTGCTGGGTTTCATTGTCTTCTATGTTGTTAAGAGAAGAGGTACAAAAATATATATTCAATAAGAAACAATTCCATAATATATATTTTAGACCCTTTATGTTTGACACTAGAGGAGTATATCTTCTTTTATCCAGAGAGAAATGGAATTCCAAGGCGAGTAATTCAACTGCAAAAGTTTGGTGAAACACCCCAAACGATTCAATCAACAGATGGCCTCGGTCATGACCGGGAATCTGGGTTCATGGATTTGGCAACCATACGCGCAGCTACAGATAACTTCTCTGATGCAAATATGCTTGGCCAAGGTGGGTTTGGCCCTGTGTACAAGGTAAATTAATTCCACCAATTATATTTGTCTAGGCTCTGAAGTAATGCCATTAAAACAGCTAAATAATAATATTTATATTGATTTTTTTTTTTCTGTTGCTATGGAATTTCTGAAGGGAGTACTAAGTAATGGGAAGGAAGTGGCAATTAAGAGACTTTCAAGTTGTTCTGAGCAGGGGACGGAGGAGTTCACAAATGAAGTTCTCCTCATAATGAAACTTCAGCACAAAAATCTTGTCAGGCTTCTGGGTTTCTGTGTTGATGGAAATGAGAAGCTACTGGTCTATGAATTCATGCCTAACAACAGCCTTGATAATCATCTCTTTGGTAATTTGTTTTGCTTCACAAAGATTTCTCGATTAATGCACCTTGGTTCTATATTAGCTTAAGTTGACTTCTGTTATTGCTTGAATCGCAGATCACAGGAAACGAGCACAGCTAAATTGGAGCAGACGCATTAATATTATAAAGGGTATTGCAAAAGGGATACTATATCTCCATGAGGATTCTAGGCTGAGAATCATCCATCGTGATTTAAAAGCCAGCAATGTCTTATTGGACAACGACATGAACCCAAAGATTTCAGACTTTGGAATGGCAAGGATCTTTGCAGGCACCGAAGGCGAAGCCAACACTGCTAGAATAGTTGGAACATAGTAAGTCCACGTAACTTCCTACAATTAAGTTATCATTTCTTCTTTTTTTTTTTTTTTGAACGTCAATTAAAAGGACATTGATACAGGGACAAAATTCAGAGCCATTCTTCAATCAATCTTTTTCCGCTCAAACAAAAAAAGAATAAATGAAAAGAAACAAAAGAATCCATTCATCATTTTGTTTTGTTCTTTGAGCCTTTTTTTTCTTCTTTAACTAACCATGCATGATTCCGAAGTCAATAGCATGTTGCAGATTCCTCTGCTTCCAGTCCTATTCAATTGATGCGATTGATGTTAGCCGCTGCAAATTAATAGTCCCTGCATCTTGTAAACCAAAAAACAAAAATGGTGCATGGACTTGTTGACTATAAAGCCTTGCATGGAATATCCTGGCTATTGTATAATAATAGTACCAAAGGGTCACGGTCAAAGGGACATATAGGGTCATTGATCATACTATACAACTAGGCCAAATTGAAGCTGGTTAATAAATATCCAGTTTTGGGCGGCAGATTGAGATTAGTATTCTAAGTAGGGTACATTTAAAAAGATCATGATCACATTGTAAATCCAAAGGTTTTACACCACATTGAAGTAGAACCGACTATATATATAGAGAAATTTGTTGCATTGCATGTTTATTCTATAAGGGAAAATAGGGTAGTTATCGTATTCTTCTACGTTTAAGGGTGGTATATTGTTATTAATAATTATCAGTTCCTCATTCTAAAACATTTTGTGGTTGGTATTGCGAGGAATAGCGGATACATGGCACCTGAGTATGCCATGGAGGGCTTGTACTCAACCAAATCTGATGTTTTTAGTTTTGGAGTTCTCTTACTTGAGATCCTAACCGGGAAAAAGAATTCTGGATTCCATAAATTAAGACGTGCTCCAAGTCTCATTGCATATGTAAGTTTTTTTCTTCTTCTTTAATTTACTGTATCAAAAATTTTAAGTTAGGATTTGAAATTGGACTGCTTAATTATTATCCATCGCAAGTTTATTATGGGGGCTAGGATCATGTAATTAACGTGAATATATCACTAATAATGTTGCTTAGCTATGCTATACAGGCGTGGCAATTGTGGAATGAAGGAAATGAAACCGAGCTGGCGGATCCATTACTAGCAGATTCGTATTCCTCAAGTGAATTTTCAAGGTGTATTCACATTGGATTATTATGTGCTCAAGAGGACGCATGTGACAGGCCTACAATGTCAATGGTGCTTTCGATGTTGAAAAGTGAAGATACAACTCTTCCTCCACCTGAACGTCCAGCTTTCTCCGTGGGAAGGTTTACAGATCATGATTACGAAGCAGATAATCATGCCATCAATTGCTCTCTCAATTTCTTTACTGTTTCCGAAATCTTGCCCCGGTGACATTTAAGTCCTGGGTTGTCGACTGCATTTTGATTGCCCTAGGTGTGTGCTTCTTGTAATATAAGAAACTTTGTTTGATAAAACTTATAAACTTGTAAGAAAAGGGGGAATCTGGTTGTAATTGAGTAATTGACAATTGATTGGATGTAAGAAAAAAATATTGTATAGTTAAACTTAAGATGAGGTTCACAATGGGACTTGATCAATAAAATTTCTCAATTGAGAACAATGCAGGTACTAGATATTTCACATATTTCTCGAATAAAATACGGGGTACTAGATATTTCACTTATTTTTAACAAAGAGTTGGATTCTCTTGATATAGATTTTGCAGGCCACCGCATTTTTCGCGGATTAATAAAGGTCAAATTGACACAGCCTGGAAGTGAGCCAAGTACCCCCACATTGACCCAAGCCATATATAGTCTTTTTTTTTTTTTGAAAGAAAGAGCTAGGGAGAGAGAAACATGATCCTTCTTAATTCATTCACCGTCAGTTTGAGAAAAAAAATGCTTAATTAATTGATAATGAAACTGATTTTAAACGGAGACTTGCCTAATCAGGAATCAAGAACTCTAAGTCAAGAGCAACAGCCAGAAGCAAATTTCTTTACCAAAGAAAACAAAATTGAACTTCCTAGTCATGAAATGAAATGTTGAGTAGAGGACAAACTATCTCATTTATACTTCAGTCAAATATGTATCGGCAACTTTGAACATTCTGAAAATGAAATAACCTTGCTGTACATTATCTAAACCTTACAAACTTCAATTAATGGAATAACTCTTTTCTTTGGCCTAGAATTAATGGAACAACTCGTCCATGTCCACATGGGATAAATCAAGTACTATAATAATTAAGCTCTATGTATGTCGAATGGGAAAATAAAAACAGAAAGTGCTGTTATCACATAGTGATATAAATACTAATAAGTTTTTTGGGAGTACATATTATGATAGGGTTGTCAGTTTTACATATTCCAATTCCAGCTTGTAATTACAGTACTGTATTTGTTAATCTAATGGAAACAAATGTCTTTTCTTTTTGATGAGTGATGAAGACAACTTCAAGGTAGTTAATTGTTTGCCAACAGATTGGGATTGAGGTCCGATTGGAATAAAAAAAAAAATACACAAACTACCTAGAAAAAAACAAAAAACAAGTTGTGTTTTAATACTCTAAATAGTTTATTTGATGATGTGTTGCACTCTAACCGGATATAATGGTTTGTAAGACAATGTTTATTCTATGAAATTTTCTGTTGGCTAGAATTGCTTCAAGTCAACACCGATTGCCTGCAGACCATGTTAACCGTGAGCTTTGCATTCGTGGGATGTGTACCATTCTCCTTTATTTTCCACTTCTATTTTATAATGATTGGGACTTGTATTACTGCAATGCCAAATTAAAAGTTTTCCATTGTAAGTTTCTGCGAAATGTTTCCTGAATTTAGTCAAATTGAAGACAAAAAAAGGAGTTATAGGCTGCTTTGGTAATCAAATGCACTTGATCTTGAAAAAAAAAGCATCTTTGATTATTGAACTTGTGCATTAGTAGTTGTTGAATAAGTTATGCAAGTTGTTGCTCTGGGATTTGGAAGATGAACAAGGCTCCACATTCAGTCATGCTTTTCTCAATCCTACTATTCTTACTGCTCTCTACACCCAGTACTGTTGCAGACCCTGAGTTCATAGATTGCTCAAGTGATAAGGGTAACTACACCTTGAACGGCACTTTTCAAGGCAACCTCGAGTTTCTTCTTGAGACCTTACCTTCCAACACCTCATCCACAGGCTTCAGCAACATCTCTAGTGGAGAATTCCCCAATAAGGTCTATGGACAAGCACTCTGCAGAGGCGACGTCAGCCCCATTGTTTGCCAAAGCTGCGTTCAGAATGTAAGCCAAGAAATCCTGCAACTGTGCAGGAGCAGAGATGCAATCATGTGGCATGAATTTTGCCAAGTTTACTATTCCTTTCAAAACCTCTACCAACTCTATTCTTATACTGGAAAGTATCCGGACTGGGATACTCAGCAGAAACTCGTATCCGATCCGGCTCATTTCTTTGATGTTTTAAAGTACTTGATGAATAACCTGACAAACGAGGCTGCATTCAATCCTTCCAAGAACATGTTTGCAACTGGGGAAATCAACTATTCTGGGTCCCAAACAATATACGCTCTTGTACAGTGCACTAGGGATATCTCCACAAGTGACTGTCATACTTGTCTGAGTTCTGCTTTGGGAGATCTAGACGCCTGCTGCTACTCCAGGCAAGGTGGAATCATATTTAGCAGGAAATGTAACTTGAGGTTCCAGATGTACAGCTTTTATAATGCCTCTAGTTATGTGGTAACATATCCATCATCAAAAGGTACAGGAATTTGTATGTCCTACTATTAAGTACTAACTACTTTTCGATCAAATTGGTACAGTTTGGAAGCTGTTTCTGTTCTTGTCTTGTAAAGCAGGAGACAAATGGAAGATTTGGATAGGTATTGCTGCGTCTGTGATAATAATCGCGCTTGCAGTTGCTCTGTCGTACTGTATCATTTGCCTGCGCCGGAAACCAACAAAAGAAGGTAATGTAACCTTACCAAGTTGTTAACTCGGCATCAGAGTTATAATTAAAGAGCCAACACCTGGATTTTGGTAAGTTTCAGATGTGGAGAAAAGCCAGCAAGCATTTTTAAGGGAGATGGCAAGCCCCAGAACAGTCACTCTGACACAAGAAGGGGAATTGCTGGCATCCGAGGAACTGCCTTTCATGGACTTAATCACCATCAGAGTAGCCACAGACAATTTTTCGGAGGCAAACAAGCTTGGCCAAGGTGGGTTTGGGACTGTTTACAAGGTAATACCATCTTCCTTTACTGCCTGATTAGTCTGGCCCAAGTTTAGAGTGAACCGATAGGAAATTCGACCCTAATAGCAAAATTTTTCAGGGTGTACTACCAGATGGAAAGGAGATAGCTGCAAAGAGGTTGTCAAGGAGGTCCTGGCAAGGACTGGAGGAGTTTAAGAATGAAATCATACTCATTGCAGGGCTTCAACATCGAAACCTTGTGAGGCTTTTGGGTTGTGCTATAGAAGGGGAGGAAAAACTACTCATATATGAGTACATGCCCAACAGAAGCCTCGATATGCTTATTTATGGTATGTTCCTTTCTTCTACTTCACAAAATAAATCTTCAAACAAGCCGCAGGCTGCATATATACAGAACTCTCTTCTACTCCAATTTTCAGATACAGAAAAGCGTGCACAGCTTGATTGGAACACACGCTACAACATCATCGGTGGCATTGCAAGAGGACTTCTTTACCTGCACGAGGATTCCCGACTTAGGATCATTCACAGGGATCTAAAGCCCAGCAATGTACTACTTGATCATGACATGGTCGCTAAGATTTCAGATTTTGGCATGGCAAGGATTTTTGGAGAAAACCAGAACACAGCAAACACAAGAAGAGTTGTAGGAACTTAGTAAGTCCATATTCTTGCACTAATTTTATACCCATAGTGTCTTATTACAGGTGAAAACTTACTCTAATGGGTAATAATATTCAATACCAGCGGATATATGGCTCCAGAGTATGCAATGGGGGGACTATTTTCAGTCAAATCTGATGTTTTTAGCTTCGGTGTAATTCTGCTTGAGATCATAAGTGGGACAAGAAGTAGCGGATTTTACCTTACACAGCAGGCTCAGACACTCATAGCATATGTGTGTAAGCCAATTCCAAATCAATTTTCTTCTTTCACTACAATGTTTTTCAATAGATGCTAATTTCAATTCCCTTTGAAGTTACGTTGTCGTTAATGCAATAAAATGCAGGCTTGGCGATTATGGAACGAAGGAAAAGAAATGGAATTTGTGGATCCTCTGTTGATGGAAACACGGTCGACTGCAGAAGTTACAAGGTGCATACATGTTGGGCTTTTATGCGTGCAAGAAGATCCAGCAGACAGGCCCACCATGTCATCTGTGGTTGTACTATTGGGCCGTAATCCTGTGGGCTCAATCCCTCTTCCTGAACCAAACCAACCTGCTTTCTCTGTGGGCAGAATGGTTCCAATTGAAAGGTCTTCTTCGTTCATAGATCCATCTTTAAATAATATCACAGTTTCCAGTATCTCACCTCGGTAAATATTTAGGTGATCACTGTAACATGACCAAAGGTTTGTTTATATACATTTACCCTTTCTCAGGAAGACTATGAACGGCCACGAGGAGATGTATCTTTGTATAATAGTTATATGAAGATCAAGTTCTTTGCAACAATAATTTGATTGGAACTTGAAACTTGCTTAGTTTTTAGAGGAAATGTTAAATTGTATGGATAGACTAAGAGCGGAACCAGTACTTAAACCTTGAGATTAAACCCGACCCGGCCATTGATCCGTTTCAGTGGCTGGGTCGCGGTTTAGAGGTTTAACCGGGTCTGATTGGTATTGATATTACTAGTAAAAATATATAGTTTTTTAGCAAAAGGTCCGACTAAAGGTCTGATCATGGTCTGACCCTGACAAAATTTGATTTTTTTTACTTTTAACCCGGAAAAACCAGGGAATGGGTCAATAAATCCGGAAAATCCAGGAGAACCCGTCATGGCCCGGCTGGTTTTTTTAAGGATACAACCCGGAAGGTCAAAAAAACCCGGAGTTATCTCCGGGTCACGGTTACTATGGTTCAACCGGCCAGGCCGGTTCGGGTTTGACAACAATCCCTTGAGCACCTGTACGGGTCTGGTTTAAACTTTAAAGGGTTTACATTTCGAACCACACGGTGACAGTACGGTTTGGGTTCAATAACTTTCTAGACGCAAGTGATAAGCTTAGGGAAAAGCCAAAAGGACACAAATTTTCAAGGAAGAAGAACCGTAGATTTTTTTTTATTTCTGTGTGGAAAGTCAATATGAGGGGAGGACGGTTGGAGAATTTGCACTGGCTCCTTTGGTTGCTGCCGTGTAATCAATGTCACCTTTCTTCACTTGTGTCTCCATCCATTTAATTGTCTTCTCTACCATTTTGTTGCATTATTGACTGAGATTGCCTCTTTTACCTTTCCACAATACTAAAAGAACATTAAACCATAAGCCTTGACGTAACATGTTGCTTGACTTCTTTCATTGACTTGAGACCAAAAGGCATTGGTTCAGCTTTCCTAAATGTATCTTAATTTACAGATAGTATTTGTTTCACACGTATGTATACAAACCTCAATCAAACAAAAACAGAAGACTGGAAACACATAATAACTTTTGTGGTTTGGTTTCTTGAAGGGTGAGTGATCCAGTGCTGAGCTTAACAAATGTTTTCCCTCAAATCCTCAATATTACTGCTCTCCTTGTTAGGCCTTACATTAAGCAGTGGAGCTCAGGAATACCTATATCATATTTGCAGCAACACAACAACTTTCACCAGAAACAGCACCTACCAGAACAATCTAAACCGTCTGCTCTCTTCCCTCACTTCCAGCGCCAACCTCAGTAACGCTGATGGGTTCTACAGCACTTCCGTGGGTCAAGATCCTAACGATGTGTACGGCCTTTTCCTCTGCCGGGGCGATGTCTCCCCCAAAGGTTGTCAAGACTGTGTTTCCAATGCCACAAGTACCATAGTCGAGCGTTGTCCCATCGAAAAAGTTGCAATAATATGGTACGATGCCTGCCTCCTGCGTTATACGAACCGCTCCATTTTCTCGACCTCGGATCAAAGCCCGGCTGTATTCATGTGGAACGTTCAGAATTCAACGGACCCAACACGGTTTAACCAGCTCCTAGCCTCGACTATGAACAACATAACAACGGAAGCTGCAAATGCCCCGTCCGGTGCTAAGAAGTTTGCGGTCAGGAAAGACTATTTTGATGGGTTTCAAGACTTGTACAGCCTCGTGCAGTGCACCCCTGACCTGTCTAGCTCCGATTGCGAGCAGTGTCTTCGAGCTGCTATAGCCAACTTGCCCCGATGCTGTGGTGGAAAGCAAGGAGGAAGAGTGTTGTCCCCAAGCTGTAATATTCGGTATGAGAATTATTTATTCTATAACGAGACCGCCACTACACCTCCAGCTCCTCCTCCGTCTGTGCTTCTCTCTCCTCCTCCAGCTCCGGCACCAGAAGGTAAAGTTGATGTTCAACATCTGCTAGCTGATCATTTGATTTTGTCCTTAGATCTCCCCTAGCTACACGCACCATGACAAAATACTATATAGCTAGAAAGAAAGAGGGGACCAAACTTTGTTATAAAATAGACATATGTGGTATGCATTGATTGTCCTCCACTAATGTTTGGTTGCGGAGATATTAATCTGATTCAATTATACATTAAACGCCAAGACCTACTTTTTGAAGATGTAAATTCCACTCCTGAGACATCAAATTTTGCTATTGTGATTATCGACAACTTATTATCTTTTTTTATTGTTATAGATAAGATATAATATGCATATATAAAAAATATGTATATGTAAGTACAATGCAAATTCTATCAAGCATGAAAAGGAAAAAAAAAAAAAGAGAGAGAGAGAGAGAGAGAAAAGGAACAATACTCGTGTTGGATTCTTAAATGTTCAATGGTAATCAAGTTAGTGCTTTCGGTGCTGGTTTTCAAATGTATTTTAAGATAGTTGGAAAACAAATCAGATTATGGAAGTGCAAGTGTAACGGTGGACTCTTTATGAAATATTATTTATCATTTGTTTCTGAGTAGAGCGGAGAATTCCACTATCTACAAATGAGGCGTACATGCCACGAATATACTTTTATTTTGTTTATGTGAGGTTATGATCAGCATGCTTGTAAAAAATTATCAAGTGTGAGATGTGTAAGTACACTATGTGAATGAGATGGTTGCTTTTTATGCATTTTTTTTTTGGGAATCAAAAGCTATGTGTTTTCCTTTAATTAAAATTAAACTAAAAGGATTATGCTTTTTTAACAAAAATATATATTATGTTTGTTTATGCAGGAAAAAGTGGTATCTCAACCGGTACTATTATAGCCATTGTTATTCCCGTTAGTATTTCTGTAGTGCTTTTCTTCATTGGATTCTATTTCCTAAGGAGGCGAGGGCGAAAGAAATATCATCCTGCTGAAGAAAATGATGGTAATAAATAATAAATAATATAGTAATTATTATTAATGGACAAGTGTGTTAGTGTGATATGCTTCGAGTATACAGTTCTCTGGTATATTAATGTTAAAAAAATACAGTTCTCACCTAAGAATTAGGAAAGAAAAATTATGTTTGACAACTCTGGATTAATTATGCAGATGGATATCCAATTTCAACTGTGGATCAGTCCTTGCAATTTGATTTCGAAACTATAGAGGCAGCCACAGAGAGGTTCTCAGAAAGTAAGAAGTTGGGTGAAGGTGGGTTTGGCGAAGTTTATCAGGTAAGTGGACCAGATCTGTAGTTAAATCACTTGTGTTACATTTTAAGGAATACTTTGATTCTATAAATTATTTGTACTGAAAATTAATAACTTATCAGGGCACACTTCCTAATGGACAAGAGATAGCAGTGAAAAGGCTATCAAGAGGATCCGTTCAAGGTGCAGGGGAATTTAAGAATGAGGTTATATTGGTGGCAAAGCTTCAGCACAGGAATCTAGTGAGGCTGCTCGGATTTTGCTTAGAAGGAGAAGAAAAGATACTTGTTTATGAATTTGTTCCCAACAAAAGCCTTGATTACTTCCTATTTGGTCCGCACTAATTCACTCAAAAATCTCTCCATCTTCCAATTAACTATGAGCTTCTAAACTAAATCTTATATTGCATTATCTGCAGATCCTGAAAAACAAGGGATGCTGGATTGGTCAAGACGGTACAAAATTATTGGAGGAATTGCGCGTGGAATCCTTTATCTTCATGAGGACTCAAGGCTTAGAATCATACATCGTGACCTTAAAGCTAGCAACATTTTATTAGATGCAGAAATGAACCCCAAAATTTCAGATTTTGGCATGGCTAGGATCGTCCAAGTTGATCAAACACAAGCCAGTACCAACCGAATCGTCGGGACTTAGTAAGTCTAATATTGTTTTCATGTTCTTCTAATTAAATCTTCCGTTAATGTCATCCAAGTTTCATATTTCTCTGCACTTTTTCTTGCTCTGTGTGGTTAACATTGTCTTATCTGCTGATTGGTTTCCAGTGGTTATATGTCTCCGGAATATGCAATGCACGGGCACTTCTCCGTCAAGTCTGATGCCTACAGCTTCGGCGTCTTGATTCTAGAAATTGTAACTGGACAGAAGAACAGCTCTTTCTACCAGAGGGATGGTTGTGCAGACCTTGTAAGCTATGTGAGTATAAGGGCCACCTTTTCTTGTCCAACATTATAACAAACTAGTGTGAAGCATCAACTTCTTGAGGTAAGAAACAGAAATTAAAGTAAGTATATGTGCAAATATTGAATGTTACTAATTTATTTGCAGGTTTGGAAGCATTGGAGAGATGGGAGACCATTGGATGTAATGGACCCAACTCTTGCAGACACATACTCAGGAAATGAAGTTATCAGATGCATCCACATTGGCTTGTTATGTGTTCAGGAAGATGCAGCTCAAAGACCCACAATGGCAACAGTTGTACTCATGCTGAATAGTTACTCTGTCACTCTCCCATTACCTCAAGAGCCGGCATTTTTCTACAATACCGGAACAGATGGTAGCCTGCCAATAAAAGAACTGGAGTCGGATCAATCTAAAAGCAAATCTGTGCCCTGGTCTGTTGATGATGATAATATTACTCAAGTGTATCCACGATAGTATCTATGATAGCCCTTTGTCCAAATTGAAATAAAGAACCCATCATCAATCCCTCCATTTATAGGTGTGCAAGTTTTCAAGATTGATCTTAACTCTTAAGATTTTTCTTCTTCTGTCAATTATATAATATTAGCAGTAGTTTTATGTTATAGTTAACTTCTTATGGAAATGCAGAGTCCTTCTTGGACGAATGGACCGAATGTATATATTTTGGCTTGTCAAAGAGTCCAGAGCATCACAACATTGAGTCTTGTTGTTACAGAGACGCTGTTTGTGTGTTTGTGTGATCCGAGATGGTGTTAAGCCAGATATGTCCAATAAAAGTGTTATATGTTTTCCAATAAACCACTAGAATTGAATTCATGATCTGTATGATGATGAAACACAAAAGAAACGCTCTTACACAAGTAGTGTTTGCATTAAAAGTGTTACTAATCCCCGTCAATTCAAATTTGGCCCACCTCTCTGTTAACTAATGGATGTTTTTTCATTGACCAACTATTTTCTTAACAATTATCTATCACAGACATATGATTCAACTATTAACGTTTGGTAAAAAAGTTTTTTTTTCCTTCTAGTTAATCGATTTTGTATTTGTTGTCCTTCTTCGTTTTTTTCACTCATGTTATCCTTATCCTTTTTACTAGCCGGTGGTGATGGCAATTGTCTTGTGGGTCTACATTTTTCCCTTTGTTTTATTGATTTCACCTCTTTTTTCTTAAAATTTTTATTTCTAAAACTCTTATGAAAATTAAATAAATTGTTTTTCTTTGTTTCTTTCCTCACTTTCCCTCTTCTCCCTTCGTGCCCCAGTAGACACCCATGCCAAACCCTCACCCTCTGATTCACTCTCTCTCCCTCAACATACTGCAGTCGCCGTCACCTCTTCAAATCGCCTCCGTCACGGCAAGCACTCAGGTCTCCACCGCCGCGTTCCTCTCCTCCCTTTTGCTTCCTTGGGTCGTGTGGAGTGGGGGCTTAAAAGCGGAGAAACCGAGGCATGCTCACCGGACCAGTGCAGGGCTGTCATCGCTTGGTCAGTCACCGCGCCGCCGTGCCGCCACTCCTTCTTTCTCCTTTTGTTTCTCTTATTCCGTGTTCTCCTTTTGGTTTTCTCGTTTTTGGCCGGTGTATTAATCGGGCTTCACTGTTTTGTGTGTTGGTTGGTTGGTGGTGGTGTCGGTTTGGTAGTGAGGCTGCAAGTCTCAGTCTGTGTTGGAGAGAGGTCTCATTGGAGTACTTTCAAAGATTAAGTATTTGGGGATCTGTTACTAGTATGTACAGATTCAATTGTTGATAAAACTTTCCGTGAATCTTTTATTCATTCTTTAGTTCTTTTGATGTTCTGTGAATGTAAAAGTGTTGAGTTAATTGTCTGGTTGGGAATTATGTGGATTGGCAGATTGTTTGGAGGCATTTCCTGTTGGTGAATTTTAACTGCTGCCATTGCTTCTACAAGGCAAACCCAGGATTTGAAGCCATAATATTTTTTTTTGTTTTCTATTTTTTTTCTAAGATTGAGAGTGAATAGTGCGATTAATTGTGAAGAAAAGTTGAGCACAGGAAAGAAACCGACGTCGTGTATTACCCTTAATTGCCTCTCAAACATGTTTGGTATGTGGGCCCCACTATCCCTTGCCCACGCAAATGTTAAAATATGACTTATTTAATTGAATAAAAGTTTTTCAAAATTGGAATTTGGAAAAATATTAAAAGGAAAACTAATAAAAAATTGGGGTTATTGCGGGCCCTATAAGACATGTGTTAACGAAACAGCGATCAACCGGCGGCTACAGGGTGTAAAAAGGACAATGTATCCGGTAAAACGAGACTTGAGGAACATCATGAGTGAAAAAGAACGAAGAGGGACAACAAATGCAAAATTGATTAACCGGAGGGACACTCGAGGCTTCCTCTTCTACCAAGTATATAAAATTAGTATTAGATTTACTGTTATAGTGAAATTCTTATGGAAATACAGAATCCTTCTTGGAAGAATGGCCCAGTACATATGCTTACCGAATGAAAATGGCCGAATACTTCCAACTTGGTAAAAGTCCCCCGGATTGAGATCATATACATCAAGTTCAATATATAGCAGATTATAATTGTTCAATCTACTGTTTTAAAAAAATTGTACTAATTCATTTCAACCTTTGTCTTCAAATGTTGTTCAATATGCCTGATGTAATTTGAAAATAGGGGGTATGCAATTATTGATCTTTCCTGGGTTACTGAGGAAAAATGGGCGCGAACAGTGCCCGAACTTAGCTATCTTAGATTACATTGTGACGTATAAACGGGTATAAGGGGTATTTATAGTCCGGGAGTCTCAAAGGCGGGCTTCTCGGACAAGTCGGGCTCGTTGGGTTTGGACTCGGTCTTCGGGCCTGGGCTCCTCCGGTAGTGGGCCCAGCGAGTACAGTAAATATATCAATGCCAGTCGCCAATATTTACTTCACTCAAAAGCGCAAGTTAGTCGAATCTTCTCGCTGTGACTTAGTCAAAATACGAAAATTTCAGGGGACTTGCCAATTTTTTTCAGGATACATCCTTTCTTCTCACGGTAAAATAGTTTTTTCTTGTCCTTTCACTTTTTTGTTTTCGCATTTGTTGTCCCTCTTCCTTTTTTTTCACTCAACATGTCCCTCAACTCTTATTTTACCGGGTCACCTTGTCCTTATTACCCTCTACAGCCGGTTAATGACTACGGTGCTGCCACGTGTCAAGTGGGGCCCACAGTTTGCTGATTTTTAATTCATTCTCTCTTTTTTGTCAAAATTTAATTTCTAAAACAATTGTTAAATAAAATAAAAAATGAAAAAAATGAAAAAATCCTAATAAACAATTTTAATAAACAATTGTAATTCATCTAATTTTTTTTCCTCTTTCATTCTTCCCTATTCTCTATTTTCTGGAAAATCTTTTTAGATTAAAAAAACCCAACCCCAATCTTTTAAATTTAATTCACAGTTTACACACAGCCAACCACTCTTGACCCACTCACCAGAGATTACAATAAAAAAATGTCAAATTCACCGGTGAAGAAGACGACAACCACCACAAACCCTACCCCTAATCCAAACCCGTCACTGCTTGCACCCATAAAGACCTGAACCAGGACACTAAGCTTCAGCGACAATTGGTTCAGAGACGTACTCTCGCCGAAGCATGCAAGTCCAAGGAGGAAGATGATGCAGCAGCAGTTCAACAACCACCACCCCCATAAGAATTCTGACCCTAACCTTTCAGCTATAGCCGTCACGACTGCCTTTGACCGCCGCCTCATCTCCACCACCTGCTCCTCCTCTGACACGGCGGCCAAGAGACGACGCCACCGCCACGACGAGCTCGACACCACCACCGAGGGTCTGCGTTTGAGCCACCGCCGTGCAGGTCCGATCTCCCCTTATCCTCTGCAGTCAGTGCCCGCGTTGTGACCATCGTCTCCTCTTCTCCTCAAATCCGCCGCTGCCACCTCCTCTCCAAGCCGTCGCCGCCCCTGGGTGAAGAAGCCGAGACCAGCATGACNGCTGCGTGCAACCATGGAGCCATTGTTGTTGTTTTTTTTTTTTAAATTCAAATCCCCTAAACGTGTTAATCGAGTTTTACGTTGATGGATTGATGGTGGATTTGGGTTTGTGTTGGTTTGGTTCATGTCTTGTTTTGCTGGTGTTTTGTGGCGATTAGAAAAAGAGAGGAGGAAGAGGACGGCGGGTGTGGGTGGTGGGAAAGAAGAGAATTTTTTTTTCATTTTTTTATTTATTAGAGAAAAATTAAACTGGGAGGTAATTATTTATTAATTAATTAACAATTATTTATTAAAATTGCTTATTAGGATTTTTTTCTTTTTTTATTTTGTTTAACAATTGTTTTAGAAATTAAATTTTGACAAAAAAAGAGAGAATGAATTAAAAATCAGCAAACTGTGGGCCCCACTTGACACGTGTCAGCACCGTAGTCATTAACCGGCTGTAGGGGGTAATAAGGACAAGGTGACCCGGTAAATTAAGAGTTGAGGGACGTGTTGAGTGAAAAAAAAGGAAGAGGGACAACAAATGCAAAAACAAAAAAGTGAAGGGACAAGAAAAACTTTTTTACCTTCTTCTCACATCTATAAAACTGCACAAGCCATTTGGACTAGGTTGCCTAGAGGAATTACCACCTCTGAAACTTTCCTTTCAATTTTGTTTTCAAGCTACAGAACTATATAATAAGTAGTTGCCGTGGACATATAACTAATTAAAGAATTGCTAAATACTGGCTTTCTAAGTTAACTCACAAACTTTATACCCCATATGAAATATCTGACCCAATGCGATAAAATTTTCCTCTGTTTTATCTCTTCTGCTGTTGATTAAGACAAAAACAAGATTATTCAACAAAACCAAAAAAAAAAATCAAAACTAAGATTCGGTCCATTGTGTCTCTAGATGGGTTCATTTCTACATCTATAAGTAGAAGTAGAACAGTACCCATTGCCACCAATACTGAATAAACAAAAAAGGCAAAGTTTCCCTTGGCAGTTCACTCAATGGGGTTTCTGTCCATGACGACTTCAACAGGAATCAGGATCAATAATTTACTAACTATTTTATTTTCCCTCTTTCACGCATTTGCGTCTTAGACCTTAGTCCTAGTCAAAATTATTTAAAGAAATGAATTTTGATACAACGACGTTTACCGGAAACACCAGATCGATCATTAGTTCATCCTCTTGCTCTAAAAAGTTTAGAGAGGAAACACCAGCAGCTTTAAGCAGAAATAAAATTCAAGTATGCAATATTATCAATCACAGCTCTCCAATTAATGGACTATTCCTCTTCAAGAGTACTAGTGCTTCCATTTGCTTATATTCTTGTGCACCTATTGGCCGTGGCCATTTCTCAGCCAGACTTCATTTCTCTAAGCTGTGATTACTGTTGGCTTTTGATCTTCAACTAATTCAGAAATGACTCAAGAACATCGATGTTGGATGTTTAACATCGATGTTTACTCACTCTCAAACTTCAAATAAGTTGGCAGTGCACTTAGAACATCGATGTTTAGTTTAGAACATCGATGTTTAAATGCTACTGGAACTTCTAATAATTCTGTCGAGCTGCTAAAACATCGATGTTTAAGTTACAACATCGATGTTGTGACAATTCTCAACTTTAAACAATTTTGGCAGAACAAAAATAACATCGATGTTGGGGTTTACAACATCGATGTTTTCTGGGAAAAACTGGAAAATTTCCAGAAAACTGAAGAACACTCAAGTTGGTTTTCTTGGTTACTGTTGCATTAATTTTCTCTCAAATTCTCTCAAACACTTGACTTGAACACGATTTGGACAAGACAAGGAACACTTTGTGAAGTGAAAGACACACAATGTAGGTTTATTTCACTTGATTGAAACCAGATTACAACTTCAAATATATAGGCAGAAAATCAGCCTGAATTCCAACTTGCTGCAGCAACTTGCATGCAACCCATACCTTCAACTTGCAGCCCCATACCTTCAACCCATGCTGCTTAGTGCAGCATGGAGACCTATAATCCACTAAGTTGTTCTTCTTGGTTTGCTAAACATGAGGCCTACCAAGAATGATCAGACAACAAAAGGTACATTACAAAAAAACACACACAACTAACACACTTTTCCTGACACACTCCACACAGCTTGATTATTCTCCACTAACTCACACTAATGACTTGATCACTTTAATTGCAGTTTGATCACATAATCTAACAATTACAACTCTGTAGGCAATTACACCAACACCAGCATCTACCAAGAAAACCTTAACACCATCCTGTCCTCGCTAGCTTCAGACACCAAAACCGACTCCTCCGGTTTCTACAATCTGTCTCTGGGCCAATCCCCGGATCGAGTAAACTTACTTGCGCTATGCAGAGGAGATGCTTCCATCGAAGATTGTCATGGCTGCATCACCAACTCCACCCGTAAAGTCTTGCAAGCCTGTCCTAACCAGAAAGCAGCATTTGCGGTGTATGATCTGTGCATGCTAAGTTACTCTAACAGATCCATCTTCGGGGTGGTTGAAACTCGGCCTCTGTTGATCTTATTTAATAGGAATAATGTTTCGGATGCGAACACGTTCAACGAAGCACTACAGGAGTTGCTGGGTAGTCTTCGAAGCAGGGCAGAGTCAGGGGGCTCGAAATTTGCTACGGGAACAGTGAGTGCTGGGTTTGATACCATAGATGGAATGGTTCAGTGCACGCCTGATTTAGATGGGCAGCAGTGCGATGATTGCTTGGTGTCTACGATTCGCCAGATTTCTGCCTGTTGTGGAGGGCAAATTCAAGACAAGATTGGCTTGAGAATAATCAATCCCAGTTGTGGGTTTCGCTACGAAATTTCACGTTTTTACAGTATTACGCCAACTCCGCCCCCATCTTCTTCTTCCCCTCCAAATCCAATAGTTGAAGAAGGTACATTCGCATCTTAGATGATCATGTTCATGGTGTTCGATGTTAATGTGATTTGGTTCCTCTAATTGAATCAGTACCTGAATTTACTGGATTAAGACGAATATAATATCAATATCAGCATAACCTGATATACGAATTCAGCAACCAACTTCAATACATCTAAGTAATGTAGTGCATTGATTAATTTCTGCAGGAAAGAAGAGCAATAAAGCCCGAATTATCATTCTAATTATTGTGCCAACTGCTAGCCTTGTATTACTGGTCGTCTGCATCTACCTTTTACTAAGGACGCGGAAGCGAAGAGAAATAGTACTGGAAAGTAAGTGAAACTGGAATTTCTCATCCACTAAAAGTTCTGCCTTCTTTAATTTTAAGGATTGATTTTAGTGTTTTAGGCATAGTTCGTCTACTGTGCTCTGTTTTCATTTTCCACAGAATGATATTACATCTTTGATGGACTGTCCTTTTTGTAGGATGCACTTTCTGTAGCGTAAACTGTCTCTCTCAATTGTTACATTCTGCTTAAGGACTACACTGATTTGATTTTGTTTCTCTACCCTTTTGTTACTAGTTGGCGCTATATAAGAACAAAGCACTGATCTTGTACTAGGATAACACACATAGCCTAATTTATCCACATTTAATTTGTTCCAACTACTGATTTGATCAGAAGGATTTGCTTTGCAACATCAACAAATGTTTTCGTCTCAATTTGTTTACATGTTTGAAAATCTGACTTGTTTGTTACTAAAGCTGTGGAGGATGATGATCTGAAAAGTGCGGAATTGGCATTCGACTTGAACACTATCAGAATCGCAACTAATAACTTCTCTGAGGAAAACAAACTTGGGCAAGGTGGATTTGGTGCTGTTTACAAGGTAAGTAATATGACACTAGCTGTACATTAATTAAGATTTATAGCATTCCAAGTTAAGTGACAAAAACTAACATTTTCAGGGTACACTCTACAACGGACAAGAGATCGCAGTGAAAAGGCTCTCCAAGAATTCAGGACAAGGAGATTTAGAGTTTAAGAATGAGGTGTTACTGGTGGCTAAGCTTCAGCATCGGAATTTAGTTAGGCTTCTGGGTTTCTGTTTGCAGGGAACTGAAAGACTTCTTGTGTACGAGTTCGTTACTAATGCTAGTCTCGATCAGTTCATATTTGGTAAGGTTACATATATACCAGAGCTGAACTCTCTTTTTGTTTATAAGCATACTTGGCTTATTAATTTTTAACCATTTTTTGCCCTAATAAAAATTAATCAATGATTAGATCCAGACAAGCGTTTAGAATTGGACTGGGAAAAGCGTTACAAGATAATTAGTGGCATTGCTCGTGGACTTATTTACCTTCACGAGGACTCTCGCCTCAGAATCATTCATCGTGATCTCAAAGCAAGCAACATTTTATTAGACGAAGAGATGAGCCCCAAAATTGCAGATTTTGGGATGGCTAGATTGTTCATGGTGGATCAAACCCAAGACAACACCAGTAGAATCGTGGGGACCCAGTAAGTAGTTTCTCTGTTCTCCATCTTCTCTTCAGTTCTGGAATATTAAAACAATAGAATTTACCTAAAAATCTAAACATTTAGAAGTGACGGTTCCAATAATATTGTTAACAGGGTAATATTCGAATGCACGCCAATTTTATCTTGCACTGTTATTCAGCTTAGATTTCTTCGAATTCTGATATGTGTATCTGCATGTAGTGGCTACATAGCTCCAGAGTATGCAATGCACGGGGAATTTTCGGTCAAGTCAGATGTATTCAGTTTTGGTGTGTTGATCTTGGAGATAGTTAGCGGCCAAAAGATAAATCATTTTCGAAATGGGGAGACCGGAGATGACCTTCTAGGCTCGGTAAGACATCCCATTTCATTTCTCCTCAATTAATTAATTATCTAGTAGTTAGACTAATATACCAATGGTACATTTGAGATGGGTATCTCTTTATTTTATGATATATGAAACTTAAAATTAATTTTTGCAGGCCTGGAGAAATTGGAGAGAAGGAACATCGCATCATCTGATTGACTCTACATTGAGGTCCGGGTCCAGACCTGAAATGATGAGATGCATCCACATTGCCTTACTCTGCGCTCAAGAAAATGTAGCCGATCGACCCACCATGGCTTCCATCGTTGTCATGTTAAATAGCTATTCTCTTACACTACCAGTTCCCTCTGTACCACCATTTTTCATGGACAGAACCGCAAGGTCGGATATGTCATCCTCATTAACGCACAAATCAAGAATGATGGAGCCCTCGTTGGAGGCGAAATCTCAAACTCTTCCAATATTATCCAAAATTGATGACGAATCATCATATATAGAGTTATTCCCTCGATAGTCTGCTCAGGACAATAGTTAGCTAGATTTATATATGTTCTGCATTCCTTACATTTGGAAATATTGGTTTTTGTTTTTACTCAGCTGTTGGTTTTTGTTCTTGCACCATTACCCCCCAGTTGTTGGTTTTTCATTATGTCCTGAAGGAAACCTTGAAAGCCCCCCACTACTAACTTCAAAACAAGCCTACTAAACCTTGCATAGTTATTGACATGGTTTAGAGACCTGGTCGGGGGCTCAAAAGGTCCAACCGTAATTTAACCGAGTCTAACCAGTATTTTAATTAATGTCCAAAAGTAATAAAAATTTCAAACTAAATAATTTTTTTTTTGGAAACGTTCAACCAAGGGTGCAATCATGAGTAGGTTGAGAGTTTAAACCACAGATCGTTTTTCTTGGTGATCTCAGGGGAGGATCCAAGGGGAGCAAGGGGCTGGGATCCGATTATATATCCTTATGGTAATAATATTTCAACAAATTATAGGTAGCTTGATGATTAAGAGTGCAACAGAAAGTGTAGTTGAGTGGGGGAATTCGATTCTAGGTGGTTTGTCTTATCCTCCTCCCAACCTAAACTTTATAATAGAAACATGCAGTCAAACTTTAAATTTGTGCATTTTTTTAAACTCTCCCTAAAATATTGGAATAAGAAGGTTGGGAACGAAACGTATCATCGGGGACTATTAGCATAAGAAAAAACGCATCATCGGTGACTAAAAAAACTGTGAAGGTAAATTTGAAAAAGAAAAAATTGGCTAGAGTGGGTGTAAGTGAGACCCGAAAACAGTAGTAGTCACATCAAAAAGACTAATTGAAAGTTGAAACCTATAGTACAATAAATTATTATATCGCTAAATCAGTTGTATTTATATTATTTGGTTGGTGGGATTAGCACTCCCTCAATCTTTGATTAGCACTTCATATATGTTTTGCATCCATTGTTGAATAGTAGTGCGCCTTAATTAAATCAAGAAGAAAAAAACGTTAAGACTTTGGAATAATATAAAACATGTGATATTGGTCAATAATAGATAGAAATAGAACAAGTATCTCCAATAAATCTGTAGGTTTGTGTGACTTTGGCGTCACACAGCTGGAAGCATTAAAACAAGTTATGACTTGGTCCATTTTCTTACTTGTCGAATGGATCCATCCGTAGCTTCCTAGAAATTAATGAATCACCCGCAAAATTTTCTCTCATTTAATTGGAGGAGGAGCTAAGTAACTATCTCCTCTCTACTGGAAAAGTAAAAAGCCACAGTGTCGTGGTTTGTCCTTGACCACTTACATCACAATCACTCAGTGACGATTCAGTTTCCAAATTTTAAATGGCTTTGTTGTCAAGCTTTACTGGGTATGAAAAAAACGCAGGTCATCGGCGTTGACGCACCGAAGACTTGATGCTTATTATTGTTGTTGTTAATTAAGAAGCTTTGGACAAGAAGATGGTAAAGTATTCTGCACATATCTAGCTTGCTACTAACCAGCCTTTGAAGAAACTGGTATGTTTAGTTTAGAGGGCAAACACAACACTAAAATGGAGCCTTCATCAACTCCAAGACTGTTACTGCTTCTTCTCGCATATCTTCTTGTGAACCTTCCTGCTCTGGTTGTAGCCCAGCCAGACTTCTCGCTACAATGGTGTTACAACGACCGAGGCAATTACACCAATAGCAGCACCTACCAAACAAACCTCAATACCCTCCTCTCCTCACTAGCATCAGACACAGAAAATGAGTCCGGGTTTTACAATTTAACAGTTGGTCAAGTAAGCTCAATTGCACTATGCAGAGGGGACACACCTTTGGACGTCTGCCGGAGTTGTATCTACAACTCTACCGTTAAAATCTTACAAGTCTGTCCAAACCAGAAAGAAGCGTTTGGGGTGTACGATCTGTGCATGCTAAGGTACTCCAACAGAACCGTAATGGGTGATATGCAGACTCGACCAGTTGTCGTCGCATATAATACTGCAAATGCCACCGATGTGGATACGTTCAGCCAATCAGTTAGAGAGTTGATGGGTAAGCTTCGAACAAGAGCTATGTCCGGGAGCTCCATCAAGAAATTTGCCACGGGAGAGAATTTAACATCACAGGATTTTTATACCATATATGGGATGGTCCAGTGCACCCCCGATTTATCTTCCAGGCAGTGCGATGATTGCTTGACCTCCAATTACAGGGATAGTCTGCAGTTTCAAACCAAAGTTGGTGGAATAGTAATGGGTCCCAGCTGCCAGTATCGGTATGAGACTTATTCATTTTACAGCAATCCACCACCGCCACCGCCATCGCCACCTCCACCACCTGTGGCTTCCCCTCTTGACCCTCCTTCACCGGAAGGTACAGTATACATATATAAGTTACAAACCATTGGTTATAAATCTTCTTGCTTCCTAATTCATCTTATTGATTAATGCTTGACTGCATAACCATCAACAAACCCAAATTCTAATTAATCCATCCTATTGCTTTTATGCAGGGAAGAAGGGCAAGAAAGTTCCAACTGTTGTTATCATTATTGTCTCAACGGTTAGCGCTGTGTTGGTTGTTGTCTGCATCTGGATCTTCATCTTCTTAAGGGGGCGGAAGCCAAGGGAACTACTTCTAAGTGAGTTAAAGTCTTCCATTTTCTTTTTGTGGAACAATTTTACCAATCTTTGGAGCTTTCTTTATTTTCATCGTTACTTTTAGTTTATGTAGTGCGCTCTTACTTGGTTTTGCACAAATTAACTTGGTTTACATTTAGTTTCTCTATTCATGATGTTACTTCCTTTGTTCTGCTTAACTTAATTTTGACAAACGGTTTTCAGTTCAACTATATATATGTATATGAATTTATAGGATTTTAGTGAATTTAATCTGTTGTGTGTTCTTTTTTCTGTTTGTAGGAAAACAATTACCCTATTTCACATATTTAAGTGTATATCAGCTCCAAAGTTGACACTGTGCTTAGGGGTATTTCAATCAAAGGTCCCGATTGTTGGCGATTTTACTGATTTTATCCATGGCATTTGTTTTTTTTAGTCAGTGGAACTTTGATTCTGTTTCGCTTACCTGTTTTGAAATTCTAACTCAACTATCTTGCAGAAGATGGGAATGACGATGATGATATGCGAAGTGCGGAGTTGGTATTTGACTTCAACACTATTAGTGTTGCGACTGATAACTTCTCCGAAGAAAACAAACTTGGACAAGGTGGTTTTGGTGCTGTTTACAAGGTGAGTAAATTAGTAACACTGGTCTAGCTAGCATATGTATGTTTATACCTTGCTAGCTAATTATTAAGATTTAGACTTACTTATGCATACAAGTTACAAACAAAACCTAAAGAGATATGCTTTCAGGGTACACTTTCTGATGGACAAGAGGTAGCAGTCAAAAGGCTGTCTAAGAATTCAGGGCAAGGAGATATAGAATTTAAAAATGAAGTTTTACTGGTGGCTAAGCTCCAGCATCGGAATTTGGTTAGGCTTTTGGGGTTTTGCATACAAGGAAGTGAAAGACTTCTTGTCTACGAGTTCGTGCCAAATGCCAGCCTTGATCATTTCATATTCGGTAAGGCTATATATTAATCATAATCGAGAGTCATCTATATACCTAACCTGTGGCCTAATTTATTCAATTATGTATTGAGCATGATCCTTGTGAATCTGATTTTCATAAAAAATATGCATATTCAAGTTCTTATAACACCTATACATTGCTTTAATAAATGCTAAATTGCTAAATAAGCAAGAGGAGTACATTCAACATCTGACTAGTATAAAAAGAACAAAGAAATGCATCAGAACAAGAAGAGAGAGTCCAGTAAGATGATGAGCCGTACCGAGTTTATAATGAGAAATAAAATAAAAACTATGCACTAGCACGGTGTAACATTTACTATATCTTTTATGCACCCCATATTCCTCATTTGACCAAGTGAACTGAAGTACTTGTATAAAAAAACGTTTGTGGACTAGCAGATCCAGACAAGCGCTCACATATTGACTGGGAAAAGCGTTACAAGATCATTGGTGGGATTGCTCGTGGACTTCTTTACCTTCACGAGGACTCTCGCCTCAGAATCATCCACCGTGATCTCAAAGCAAGCAATATTTTGTTAGATGAAGAGATGAATGCAAAAATTGCAGATTTTGGCATGGCAAGATTGTTTGTAGTGGATCAAACCCAAGATAATACAAGTAGAATCGTGGGAACCTAGTAAGTATAGCATTTCAATTTGCTAGCAATGCATGTACGTCGAAAATTCAGTAGTGGAAATTTCGTAGGCTAACCACTCTTAATTCTGAAAATGTGTATGTAGTGGGTATATGGCTCCAGAGTATGCAATGCATGGACAGTTTTCACTCAAATCAGACGTGTTCAGTTTTGGTGTACTGATTTTGGAGATAGTGAGCGGTCAGAAGAACAGCTCTTTCAGGAATGGAGACACTGGAGACTACCTCTTAAGCTTTGTGAGTAGAACTGTCCACTCCAGGATAATATTACATCCTCTTTATTCACTAATTGCCTAGCTAAATCGTACTAATCAATATGCATTTTCAATGAATGTCTCTTTATTTCTTTTATTTTTTTTTTGGTTGCCCATCTAGGGCTTTGCCTGACTAATCCGGATCCGACCAAGATTGCACCTGGTGGCTGATTCTCACTTCATTTCTGATATTTGTAAACGTCAATTACTGTTTGCAGGCATGGAGATGTTGGAGAGAAGGAACATCAGTCAATCTGATTGACCCAACTTTAAAGTATGGTTCAAGAAACGAAATGATGAGATGCATCCACATAGCCTTGCTCTGCGTTCAGGACAATGTAGCGGACAGACCCACCATGGCTTCGGTTGTTCTAATGCTAAGCAGCCTCTCCCTCACCCTGCAAATTCCCTCTCAACCCCCATTCTCAGTTCACAGCAATGTACAATCAGATGTGTCTTCCTCACTAGGGTACGACAACTCGAGGGCGACGGATCCCTCAGAATCGGATTCTGTAGCTCTGCCACTGTCCAGAAATGATGTTACAATTTCAGAGTTGTTTCCTCGGTAGCAGTTGTGAGTCCTTGCATTGCATATCCATATATTTTGCACTTCTTACATGTTCAGTCAATTGTTTCTCACTGGTTTGGTTTTGTTTAGCTCTTGCTCTCTTCGCCCAAAAGTACTCGTAGCATACTCATTCATGGAATCAAGAATTTGTCCGAGTTGTACTAAACTTTTCTGTAAGTTTTGCCAATTTTAAATGTCTTACATATAAAAAAAGATTCAATTTCGAGTAGGGTCTCAGTAGAACATAGTTAGCTTTGAAAAAAAAAAAAAGAGCAGCAGGAAAAGAATATATACTAAATTCCTGGAGTGAAAGGAAATTGGAAACACTCCTTTCCAATATTACAGGGAAAAAGTTGGCTTGTAGCTCATTGGCACTCTTGTGTCAAAAGCACAAGAGGGGTGAGGTCTCGGGTTCGAGTCTCACTCTCCTCGACTAGTATCAAAAAAAATATTACAGGGAAAAAATTGGTACTGCATAGCACGGTTAGTTACCCATTACACTTCAAGGAGTGGCGCATGCAGTTCTCCTTGGGCCTGTATGTGTTTGTTGCGGTACCAATTATCACTGATGTGGAGTTGTGTAGGCTAAACTCGGTGCATTCTTAATACAACAAAAACTAGATCTACTAAAACTAACCTAAGAGATAACTAATTACAATATTACAGGAGTTGCTAGCTACTACTCTTCATATTTGATATGAGTTGTTAAATTTTTATTTTTCCTACACTGAATGTGATTAAATATAAGGTGAAGTTTGACAAATTCATCAACTTTGCCTATAGATTGACAAAGATCAAACCTTTGGCAAATAATTTCTGCTGTACGCTGCTTAGTTCCCACTCCCAAGATCCAAGCTTCGATCCAGCTATAACTTTGTACATCTGGAGGACACAGGCAACTATCCAGCTATAACTTTGTACATCTGGAGGACACAGGCAACTAGATCCATGGAAACATGGAAAAAGCCAGTGCAAAAGGTAATAGTAGAAGAGAGAAAAGGAATTCGTTAATGAAGCATGGAAGAAAAGCAAGTTGCCTATATAGAGGAATCTTCTTTATTCTTTTTCCCAATACAATAAAACAGAAACTCTACAAAACTGGTTGCATATAATACGTCTTCCATTTCGCGCATGGGAGATGGATCCCTCAGAAAGTGCAGTGATTTTTCAAGACCTGCCTAGCCAGATCAAATGCTCCACTTTCCTTATATATCAAGTGCAAATTGTAGGCTGCCTCCCTGCGCAGGTCACAGTAACCTGGTTTCATATCATCTGAAATATCCGAACTCTCATTCAAAAGTTTCGGAACAGGGTAATCCTTCTCTTGAGTTGCAAGTACTCTTTCATAGTATGAAGCTGCTAAAGTTACAAGCCCCATATGATGATAAGCACGTGCAATATTATACATTGCCTCCTGCAAAAAATTTCCATCTTAATAAACGAGCATACTAACCATTGAGAACCATATTTTTACTTTAAACAAGCAATGGTTTGTTGAGAAGACATTGATATATGAGCACAAAAGCAGAGATGTTTGAGCAAGATAAGCAACGAAGAAATGTAAGTTTGAAAGAGAAGAAACTAATCAAAAAAATTAAAGATGAGAAAAGCATGTTATGGTCCAGCACAATATTTGATGAAACAAACTCCTAGATGAGATGGACAGAAAATTCTGCAACTAGCAATAGATGGAAATCTGCAATTCAACAGGCCGCATAAGTAAACCAACTTATTCTTATTTGAAGCATAGTCAGCAGGATATACAAGCTGACTACCTAAATCTGGCATCAGTGAAATGAAAGCTAAAAAAGTCGATCACTATTGGTTTCTAGAAAACTTTGAATGTTTTTACAGGCTGAACATGCGGATTACTGTTTCAATGATGTTCTCTTAATTCCCTCAATTCTTTGTTTTGATCATTCAATGAACAAGTCAGAATACAAACAACGAAGGAAAAGTTAAATCGCTTTTCCTTTGTTTTGCCTTGATTCATCCAGGTTACAAAGTACTTATATATAGACTGCAGAGTTTGCAACTTGTACCTGCAAGTTGCATGACCGATCATAAGACACTGGAAATCACATTCTTGGTTAGCTAACCGTTAAGCTTCCCAAGGATGACCAGGATAACAAGCATAATTGGGATAAACGATACAATAAGCAAATGCATCACTTGCATCAGGACAGATTTATCCTTCAATATATTTTCCTTGAATTTCTTTAGAAACCAAAAAGGTCGCTTCAAAACCTTCGGCTGCTATTACCAGCAGATTGATCACACAACTAACAATCACGTACTCTTGAGTCTGTAGATTTTCCAGGATAATGGCTGAAAGCATGAAAACATGTTACTCAATCCTTCAAAGATGGGTAGTTGAAATCTCAGTTTCAGAGAACACATAATAGAAAATCTCAGTTGACGTTCTGATGAGGAAATTGCTCATAATTTAAGCATCCATGAACTCCATACCACAAGATGAGAGTGAAAACAATATGTAAATATTTAAGCGGATCCAAGGAATCTACCAAGAAGGAATTTCAATCTTTCTGAAGGAAAAATGGAGGACCCAAGGATGGAAAAAAGATATAGAAGGTTATCTTTGCATAATGAACCAATATCGTCAGTAAGGGTCAAACAATAGTTCGATTGTTAGTTGAGAGCTAAGTGAAATGAGTTAACACAGTGACAAAGGGGATACAAGTAACATTCCAATTTCCTTGATGACAGGAAAAGAAATGTTTGGTTCTTGATTTACAGAAAAAGAAATATACAATGCTAAAGCAAATATAGCTATTTTTTGTACTCCCTATCAAAGCCTGCTTCAAAAGTTATTTATATAAGCGAGATACTCGGTTAGATATCTAGGCTGCATTTCTGATACTTGTTAAGTGCTTACCAGGGGCAAGCACGGCTGTGCAGGTGTGTAGCAATGAAAGCCCCAGGTGGCAAAAAACATGTTCATACAATTTTTTCATCCCACTTGATATGGAATTAACCATAACCAATGTATCTCAATCGAAATACATCCTTAAAACAAATGTTATGCAGCACAAAATTTCTTAGGATGACTAGTACACTATTCAATAGTTTCAATTTAAATCTAACTGAAAAATAAATGATCCAACTGCTTTGAAGTATAAATTACTAATAATCAATGTCACCGAATTTGATCTCAAAGTTATGGCTAGATCGAAATCAAATTCAACAAAATGAATGTAGATGGATTATGCTCAACTGTAAATTGCATATCAATGCATGTAAAAGGCAAGTGCTTAAGTAGCTCTATGTTCTGCATCCTTCTATCCATAAGCATCAATGATAGCTATATTTTTATTAATTAAGATACTTGAGGAAAAACCAAGTGGGAAACTTCATTAGTACAAACTCATTACACAACAGCAACGAAATTCATGAAAGATTTGAGAGAAAATGACTGTGTACGATAGAAAGAAATTAAAGCATTTCTATTGGTACAAGCAAGCTTATTTTGAAGGCAATTAACAAAAACCAAAAAACAGACCTGGCTATTTTCTGTGAGCCGTAAATTGTTATAGAGGAACGCCAAGCCTTGTGTAAGACACTGGTGCTTATTTTGAAGCCTGAACCCAAGCGTTAAGTTAATTAATGCAGTTCCTGCAGGGAAAAAGAAAGATAAGGGGATGCATAAAGATAGTGATAATCAAGAAAGCAGGGTACAAAAATTTTTCAGCTATGTAACAATTCAAATAAGAATAAAACTTACCCACACAGAGATTAATCAAAGGACTCTCTGGTAGCAGTTTATAAGCTTCTAAATAATCTCTAGCGGCATCTTGATGATGACTGGCAATGGTGAACTGATGTGCAGAAATCAAAATTGGTGATACACAAGTATTATGTTTCGCTCGCATATGACGTAGGAACTTTGGATGCCTTGAATAAGTCTTTCCAAGTCTATGATTACAAGCAAAGTTACGAATCAATTACAAAAGATTTATCACAAACAGAATATGCCACAACAAAAATGCCCGAGGGTGTGTTTTGGTTTTCACGCTTGGATATACACCTATTTTAACTGTTAACTAATACACAACTAGTTCTACTGATGCACTTAATCTAAAACAGACAGCTCCAAAACTGAAATCGTTATTCCAATGTTAGCATAAATAACATTAGAACATGTTCTTAAAAGAACTTTATAGTTAGCACAAGAAAACTTTCACAATTTTATCCAGATCTCGCTTGATATTGTTGCAGCCGACAAGAGTAAGGCATGCAGCGAAATGCAACACGACATTGAGACAACATTCTCAAAGTTGGTGGCAAACAATTGAATACTGGCACACGTAGCCTTCGTGGAATCAGCAAGGATATCAAGGTTAAGAAAAGTGTAATGTACCAAATGATGCTAAGAAGATGTGCAAATATGATTCCTTTTGCCAACAATATAAAGACAACCCTCACATGTCACAATTTCTGCTCTGAAATAGAATGATGAACGAGACTCATTTTCTTTCCCTCTACATTTAATAAAAACCTAAGTGCAGCCCTTGATCCCTGTCCCAACATTCAAAAGGAATTCAAGGACAGTAAAGATCATAACAGCATAGTACAGTCACTAAGTGTTGCATCAGTGAAATGACTGCTATCAGTCACCATAAGATGGCAATGTTTGATGAAAACTAATCAGCAACAACTATTACTGTTTCCTATTCATTGGGCCTTAGTTTAAAAGAAATTATTATTTCCAAACCCAAGCATCGATTATAAGATCCACAAATTATCTCCTTTACAAGTAAGTTTTGGTTATAAAGGACCTAAGCAAACAATCCTTCATCTCTCTTTTAATAATGAGAAACAGATGGGTAGGAGAGTGATTATATCGGTAACCCTCAGATAAAGTTCACTGGTCTATGCATGGATGTATCCCCATGAAATATTGCAAATGCTTGCCAATAACAAAGGAGGAAGTATGTTGAAGTTATTTCTACTAGCTTGAAACTATTTGCTAACAACAAAGAAGAAAGTACCTTGAAGTTATTTTGTAGTAGCAGTTCCAGGCAGCGATGCTGTACGGATGCTGCAGGACAACAGTTCTCACATAGTCAAACCCATGCTTAGGATCTGTAGTGTTGTATGATATCTCTGTAGAAAAATAAGCAGAATATATTTACTAGTTGGAGTCAAGTGTCCCAAAATTTATTCTTTGATGACAAAGCAGACACATGAAATGCTTATAAGAGATATAGACACTAACAAACAGCGCAAAGAAAGGAAACCATGTAATAAAGGAAAAGAGAGAAGATTTTAAACTTTTAGGATAAGGACTAACTAGCTGAAAGAGATTCAAGTTCCTCCTTTATCTCTGTGGGCAGTTTGTCAGAAGCCAATCTCCGTGTAAGACTAATAATCTCTAGTGCTTCCCAGTACCTTTTCAATGATTCCAAAGATTTGCACAACTACAACCCATTAAAAAAGACAACAAACTGTCAACTAAAAGCATTCAGAAGAGACAGAAAATCATTAAAAAGTATACAAGAACTTATTTTGAATGTATTTCAATCCTCACAATAAAAGGCGTCACAAACATCCAAACTGAATGCCTATTTGCAAGGAAATAATAATATTATGACAAGCAGATAAATCAAAAGGGTTTAAGAGTACAAACATCTATAATAAGGTCATGATGCTCTGCATCCTTCAGAAAGTTCTGAAGTGGAGGAACTTTGATTTCTTTCTGGAGATATCAAAGGAAAAGGTAGAAATCAGGCTGCGAGACCCAAATACATTGGTAAAGTAGGAGCCTAAGAGTTTATGCAAATCTCAGAACAGAAAGTTACACTTTACCGGAGATTCATCATCAGAATCATCAGTTTGCCAATCAATTCCAGCAGCTCTTGCAGCAGCTCTCTGTTCCTCCATCTTTTGAAGCATTTTTCTTGCTCTAGAAGCTTTCAGTCTAACACAAAGCAATGATCACAAAGAGCTGAAAACGCATGTAATTTGCAAGTAACATTGTAAGCTTAATTGAACAGCTCAAAGAAACTGATGATTAGATGCTTCTACTCCTAACTCTCAAATGCTTGCTTTTCCTGATATTCTTTCTATTAGGGCAATTCTCATCCACCTAAAGAGGAATATTTATTATTCGATGAAAGTAAGCTGGTGCAATTTGGTTCAAACATAAAGGACCATATTGACCACTTACAGATCAGATCGAGAAGCCAGTGGTCTAACTCCACCAAACACATCACTAGCTGCTTGAACATCCAAAATCTTGATTCTTTTACGAAGGACACTTATAGTGAGCCTTTTCTTTACCTATATAGAGCAAGAATCAATTAGAACAAAGGAACTGAGGACAGCAATGTAAAAGAAGGCATGGTAACCTTCTTTTGGCAATGATTTTAACTAGAAAAGAAAAAAAAAACTTCTGGAGGGCCCCAAACTTGAGAATGGCTATAACTCCCAAGTGATTAAAGCAAAAAAGGCAGAGAACTTTTTCCAATAACTACTTTGCTTGTATATGGACATAGAGTGCGAAACATGACAATCGGATTGAACAGTACCTTCTGTCGCAGCGTCTTTATGTACAGTGACTCACGAACTAGAGGTAATATTGTATTGACAAAATCCTCAAGCATCCCCTTATCCTTATAAATCTGGAAAAGCTTCAATTTTACTTTTCCATCGAGCCACCATGGTTTTTGCTTGCTAGAATCAAAATCACTCAAATCTGTAGGCATAAATACGAAAAAGAAACATCAAACAATGCACAATCATCAGCACTGATTTGAAATAAGAGCACAATAAAATCCGAAAAATTCTACACACTTTCTGGAGGAGACAGTAAAGAAATAGCCTCGTCGTCTTTACACTCTTCAAGAATTAGTGATACCAGAGCCAATCGGGCATCAGCACTGTCATTCAGAGTTGGCAAAGCTGAAATATGACACGATCCAATAAGTGAAGAGATTAATCTCCTAGAAAAATAATAGAAAGAGGTAACAAGAATCAAGAATACTTGCAGGTCAATAAGAAGCCAAACATGCAAACTCTTTAGAGAATTGGACCATCTACACAAGGAGGGAGACAGCTTTTGCATTCACATTTGAGAAGGACTTAATGTACTTTCTAGAAGTAATCTATTTAACGCACATTTCACCAAAGCACGAACGAGGGGATTGGACACTGAGAAGTTTCGCTGTCTTTTGTTTTGACTCATTCAGAATCTATCTGTTTCCTCGTTCTTTTTCTACTCTCATAAGAAAGGTTAAGGAAACTGATCGAATCAAGAGTTTTGTTTGTCAGCAAAGTTATAAGACAATAAACCCATCATAAGTGTTTGTTCATGGACAGGAGTGCCATATTTTCAAACATAACTAAAAAGCAGTCACTTTAATACATATTATTCAGGTTCATAGAAACCCTGGAGAAAAATGAAGAACCATCAAGTCAAAACAACTTGTGGGACCCAAACAAGACTACATTTGGATTTGGACTCTTTGGAAACTCTATCTGCATAAACATTGGTTTCAAGAAACAATTGCAGAGTCAGAACGCAAATTAATTTTATTAAGATAGTGGGAAGAAATCAAGTAATATTTCTTTTCATAAAATTTTTTTGACCTAGTTGTAAAAGGTCTCCATATGCATAGTATTATGTAAGTTATGTAGCATAGAACAAAATTATGAAAGCTCTTTGATAGTTTAATATGCTTGTTTAATTTAAGTTTGATTTGTTAAATTTTGAAAAACAAAACATGGGTAGTGGAAAGGATAAAATCAGTAATGTTTCATGATATTTTAGTGAGAAAGATTTGTTAGTTGATCATTATAAAGAATTTAATACTATATTCTGATGGCTACTAAATAGGGTTCTAACTTCTATGACAAAATCAAAAATTAAAACATAATTAATTCTCGTAGATATTACTGTAGAACGGAAAAGAACGTCAAATGGTAGATATTAGCACATTAATTCTCGTAGCTAGGGTTATCTTTATAATTTCTTGTTTGTTAGGAATATTATGTTATTCTATGTTTTTCAGTTAAAACTATTGTCAATACAAGCTGCAGGAGTCAAATTAGGTTACAGACTTATGGGGGTATTTGTGCAATTGCCATTTTTTCTGGAAAATTACAGGCAGAAAATCTGCCTTTTTTCTTTTGCTTAATTTACGGCATTTTAGTTTACTTACTGGTTTTCTTGTCTAACAAGGAGATCAAGTGTGTTACTAAATAGGAGTTGTCACTCCTATTAAAGGTTAAGTTTAGAGTCTATAATTAGGGGCTTGTAGTCTTGCAATTTCGAGAGAGCAATGGTTTATTAATAAAAGTACAGATCTGTGTCTATTTTCTTTGTGAAAGGGTGAAGCTTTCATCCGAAAGTGATTCCTACACTCTTCTAACCGATCTCTACTATAGTTGCGTTCTGAAACATCATCCCAAATCACAAATCCTAAACATTAATTACAACCTAGGAGTTTTATCTTATTGTTTTGCATTATAATGACCATGAGGCAGTGGCTTCGTTTCAAGGAATAGTCAACACTACTAGATCAATATATCGCTAACTGCACGTATTTCACCCCTTCATGCTATTCACACAGAGAGTATGCTCCAATTATCAATTCTTCAAATGTTTTCAGGAGTATAGAATATCTAGAGCAAGTAAAGACAGACTTGCTTGTTTAATTCATTTATATTCTGGATATAAATTTTCAAATTAGAAGACTGACAAGGGCATCAAGCAAAGTGGAAGATAATGATTGAAATCGCAAAGGAATCAGCTTAGGTTTAAAGAATAACAGCATAGGAAGTTTAGCTTCAAAAGAAAATCATATTCATGCTAAAGGTTATTGCAGGATGAAGATACGTATAAGAAAGGCAACTACGCTAGATCATAGAAAATCAATAAATTATACTATATACTAAAACAGGGAAGGGCCATGTGAAGTGAAATGACAAATTGGCTTAATTTTTTTTAAATTTGACAAAATTATCCTTGCTTTGTTTAATTATTATTTTTTTGTCATCTAATTTTTTTTTTTATCAATTTAACAAATTATACTATACCGTATGAGGTCAAATGACAAATTGGCTTAAATTTTTTTTGATTTGACAAAATTATCCTTGCTTTGTTTAATTATTATTTTTTTTGGTCGTCTAATTATTTCTTTTATCTACTTAAGAAATTAAGTATTACACGATTGAGACTGCAACGTTATGGAGACTTAACAGAAGCAAACACGTGCTGAATGCCACGCTATGGTGCAATATTTCTAGAAACATCCTTTTAATGCTAGAATAGTTTCAACGAAACAGCATTAATTCAAACTTTTTAAACTTTATATTGTGCGCAGTCTTTCTTTGCACCATATGAAGCCTCAATTTACTTTATTTAGGTCTGCCCGTCCAATAGTTTCAACTTTTTTTTATGCTAGAATAGTTTCAACTTTAGGAGATACAAAAAATGGAAAGGAAATCACAAAGGATGAGTTGCCCATCTTTTAAATAAAATTTATTTTTTTTTCTTTGGTATGAATTTATTTGAATCCATTTTTTTATTTGAACACCAATGTCATGTGATGGGTTAGAGTTGGCAAAGAAGAGATAAAATACCCAATTTGTCATTTGTATCTCATGCTTATTTACCACTTTATTTTTTTTCTTCTTTATTCTGACTCAAGTGCCTATCCTACCTTCATGTTCTGGAATTGTTGTTCATGTGAGTTTGAGTTTTGTCCCTTTTTCGAAGACCATTGTAAATTAGACTTCTATGGATGGTTCATGTTTTTTTCTTATTCCTGGTTTTTACTAAGTGGAAGCTTTAGTCACTCCCAATAGACATAATGGGGAGTTGGGTTGTCAATCCACCCTGTTTGCTCCTAAATTTATTGTATTGGATAACCATTATGTTTATATGTTAATGTATGAATGAATGCAAAAAAAATGATATCTCTGTTCATTGTCTAACCAATTGTTAGTGATCAGATACGCGAAAGTAGCAGTTCTGTCAAGTATTATTCAGACTAAAAAACAGTGTGGAAAAAACAGTGTGCGGTTGGAAGAACGATTATCCAAAATTAGGTCTCTTGACATATATATTCATGTAAGTATTTTGTTCTTCCCCTAGAATTTCAAGTGTAAATAATTATTGAGATCTCCTTTTCTTTTTTGTTGATTTAAATTCTTCTTCCAAAGTATGTATTAATTATAAAACATAAATGGTTGAGTTGATTTTTTCTTTACAGTATCTTATTATTCTTATTATTCTTAACAAATTTCAATAAAATTAGAACACTTATACAATTTTGTTCTATTCGTTTTGTATATGTAAAATGTATTGTTGCTGTACACTGCATATCATCAGTTAATACCTCATGTAATAAAATAGGCCAAATAATTTCTGAAAATGACTATAATCTTATTTTATTTTATAGTCATAAATTTTGTTGTTTAATTTGTGTTTGCTATCACTTGAATTGTTCATCTTAGTAAGTAGCTTAGATTTAGGATAGGTATTACCCCATTTAATTATACCAAAGGATATAAGAATATATGTAATTATTATGCTAAAAGTATTTGAATTGTCATTTTTTTCCATTCCACATCAATTTATACATAAACCCTGAATCCCGCAGCAATGCGCGGGTAACTACCTAGTGTATACTCTATAAGAGCTGAAAAAGGAAATACGTTCTCTCTTCTGAAATGTGAACACCAAAACTTAATTAAAGATTCAGTATCCCAGGAGCAAACATTACCTCTGTAGAAGGAAGAAATTGCTTTGTCTCTTTCTTTCAAGGATGAATAGCATTGAGCAATTTTAACATATAAATAACCCTCCTTGAGAAAATAAACACAAATATTAGCAATAAAGAATACATCAGCAATTCAAGAAATATCATATGGATTCATGTCTTGGTACTGGCATACATGTTTTTATCTGTGTCCTTGTGATGCAAAAAGCTAAAGGATATTAATTTTACTTTGTCCTATTAACTACGATTAAATTTGTAATGTCTAGTTTGTTGAAAGTAATGTCTAGGTTATTAGCTTCTATACAAGCTGCAGTCTAATTGGCTTTTAGGGCGTCAGGGAGTTATCAGTTTTCTTGTCCTACAAGGACATTTTAATGCATTACTTAATAAGAGTTCTATTTCTATTAGAAGTAGGTTTAGACTAGAGTCCATAAATAAGTATGGAACCTGCGGCTTCTGCAGTGAGCGGCGTTGATTGAGAATAAAGATTATGTCCATGTCAATTGTGAGTGTGAGGCCTTCATCATGACGATGTGATGCTTTCATCCTGGGATGATTCCTGACTAGCATGAGGCTAAACCCTTCTAGTGTGAAACTAGGAGTTCCTATCCCAAGTCCTTGAATTCTATTCTCTCTTTCTTTCTGTTCAATTCTGTTCAGATAAATTCTACCCTAATTCTGTTTTGAAACCAATTTCCAAATCACAAACCATAACCCTAAACCACAACTAGAGAATTTTATTCTAATTGTCCTGCATCACCTTGTGTACTTCTAGTGTGCCATTTTAGAAATTTAAGATTTTGAAAGCATACACCACCAAATAACTGCCGAAAGTTTATCATTAGAAAGAAGAGATATATCACTGTTCTCAAGCAATTTTTCTGTAACTGTATCCTAGTAGGATTGCTGCCTCCTTTTCAACTTGGTTCTTAATTTATTTAAGGGAAATGGTCCCTTCCCCCCTCAATGAGAATTTAAGCAAAAGATCGGTACATATTTTTTTAGCAGCTTGTTCATGAGTGGCTGGTTGTGCATGTAAACAAAACCACAATAATAAGGTACTGGGGGAAGCAAAATTTTGGAAGTCTCTATATGAAAAACAGAACAAGAAATTAATCGGTTATAAAGCTGATGCATATTTTGGAATGGTAAAACAAAACACAGAGAAAGGTTAGGAGGTTCCCTCACCTTGTCAACCCCAACATTTGATTCCAACATATGGTAATACTTCAACGCAAAGCTACAATGACCGAGACTCATAAATGCATCAGCAACTTCGTTGACCAACTCAGCATGATCCATGGCACAGTCTTGCTGCAGAGCACTGAAGAGGGTCTGAAAACCGTACATGATCAGTGTATAAAAAAGTCAGTATATACACAAAAGCCAAAACTATCCAAGCTGGAATTATCATAAAATAAAAATTAAACACCATAAAACTAAATGCCAATGCACAAGTCATTCATTATAAACTGTAAATAACTCTACATTTGAAACAAGACATTTCAAGATGTGCCCAGGTGTCCCTATTTTCTCTCTCTCTCTCAAGTTCTGAAGGGAGCATGTTCTTATTCACATGCCTTCAATTTCTAAAGATTAATTTTGGAATAAACAAAATAGGACATAAGTTAAGATAGTTATATACAATATTGTTTAAGTTAAGATAGTTATATAGAATGGCATATGATAACAAGTAACCCTATTCTGGGGCGTCCTGTGTCAAATAGACCTAACTCCACAATCCTGTGTGTTTCCACAGTAACCACGACAAAAATAATAACCGCAAAGATTGTTTTCATTTTTCAGCATTGATAAGGAATGTTATAAATGTTCATCTACATATAATATAGCAACTAATTTTTTTAAGGAGATAAATGCCTCACCTTCTCAATAGATACAAAGATCACATATCTAACCTCTAAACCTAACACATCTTCATTATCAAAGATCCCAAAACCTTTCCAAGGTTTTAACCAACTAGCTTACTTGAGCTTTGACCTAGATATTATTGATGTCTCATTCTCTGCATACTATTAGGGACACAGGATTTTGTGGACAGATTTGCTAATTTTGGGAAGTACAAATAGCATCAAACATTTTTAGGAGCAGATTCACTCCCAATGCAACCATTTGGGTTGAATAAGAATATTGCTTTTGGCCAATCGATAAGTCACCACTTGAGAGGCATTCTGTGCAAATAGAGTGTGTGTTTTCCTAATTTTTTTTTCTATTTCCTCATAAAAATAGTATAACCATTTTTTCCTGACAAATCTCTTTGTCGTGTGCGCCAACTAGAAAAAATATAATTCATTAGCAAGCATGCACGGGTCTAACGACCCTTGAGGAATAGCAAAAGGTAGTTGAAGGTAATAGAAATGGTGCTGGAGATTATTAAGGAAAACAATGCCAAAACAAAGAAGAGCATTTAACTAGAGGAGAAGGATTTAGGATAAAAACAAGAATAATAATACTCAAAAACGATAATGAACATTAACAAAATAAGAGACTCCAACGAAGGTCAGGAAATTCCTACAAAAAAGAATGAACATCACATCCATTCTTGCATCCCCATCCCACATCAATTCTTTCAGAGCAAAACAATAAGTAAAAATTTATCTGTATCTGCCCCTATGAAGACCACACTGTGGGAAAGCAAATAGTTCATTAGTTATGGAAATAACAGGAGTTTGTTCTTTCTCTAGGAAATGCAACAACGCTATACATTAGAAACACTCTCCAAAAACAGTACAGATGCTAGTTAGATGCATGATAACATTGTAATGTAGAGAGAAGTCCTCAAGATTTAAAAAAGTAAAGGAAATATTCCCAATTCATATATTTCAGTGGATTGCAAGATGAGTTTGAATGATTTTCTCAGTAACAAGTATTATGTAAGAAAAGTAACCCAGTGCATCCTCAAAAATTCACTTTACTATCTAGACCTTAATTGCCATGCAGGGCTCCTTCACCAGGATCCTACAAAATGGCACTTCCCTTCAATTTTCTAAGTACTTCTCTCAGAAAATCTGACCAAAGTAGATTAGTTCCTTGGAGAAAGTGGGTTAATATTAAAGGAGTTCAAAAGCTCATACAGTCAGTATTATCAAGAAGTAATTACAACAAACCTCTGCTTTCTCAGTATCTTGAAGATGAATCAAACAAATTCCTGCTTTAACTCTTAGTTGCAAAGGCAGTTCCTTTCCAGAGTAGTATACCAGTTGGGCATGTTCAATATGTTGAAGGGCCTTCATATGTGCATTAGTTTCCATGAAAACATCAGCTAATAAAACAATTGCACCTATATCTGCTTCAGATGGATGGGCCTTCAGATAGTCCTCAACAATGTTGACACTGTGTTCAGTCTGACCACATTTGAGGTATAGCTGGAATTCAAAACGAAGACAAAAGTAAAATTTCAGAAAACTGAAGACAGGAATCATTCTACCAAAAATTAAACTAATGGAACATACTCCTCGACTGAACTGCTCTATGCTGAGCCAAACCAATAAAAGTACTCACATCGCATATATGCAGTTTATTACATGCAGCCAAAGGCCAATCTAGATATAGACAATCCTAGCACATTTTTCCTCAGGAATGACTAGTGAATTCTTCTACATTTCCGAAGCATGAAAATAGATCTCATGCAAGGAAAAAATAGTAGCCAATTCACACAAAATAGGCATTCCCTTCCGTTGAATAAAAGTCGAGGAAAATACTCTACATGTTCCTTGAGGGAAACATATCTGAAGTCAAACAAAGACAATTCAGGAAATAATCTCATTCACCATCAACCACAGCGATCACCATCAATCTAGCAAACTATAACGGCCAAAAATTATTTCTTTTCAGGGATTGCCAACCATTGTCCGCAACAATCAATGACAATATTTGGTGGACATCAAATCACAACCACCAATATTAAGACCAGAAGGTAACCATTCAAAAGAAATCACCCACACACCACATTGAGTAGCTAGGTTTATCAATAACTAGTTATCTATCAGTTTCTTTGGGGATTTTGACTTTGTCATTCAGTTATGTGAACCACAGAAGGTTCATCTACCTAGTTGGGTTTGCCATTCTTATAACCTGACAGTACAGTTCCCAAAAATACAGCAATCCAGTTAATAAAAAACGAGTTTGATTATAGCTTAAGTGCCATGGAAGGTTCAATTCCATCGTTTGGTTTTGTATTCCTATATCCTGAGGCTTCAGTTACCAAAACCATAGCACCGGGGAAAACAAAAAGGTGGACTATTATTATTGTTGTTGTTGATGCAGGATTGCTTCTTAAACTTCTTATGTATCCCTCTATGTAAAGATACACACAAAATCCATGTTCATCCACTGAAGCCCCAGGATCTTCTCACTCCTAGATCAGTAACAAATATTATAAATTTATACAGCAACCGCCGTTCATCACAGTTTCTAGATTCATATGCTGTCTCCTTCAGACAGAGAAGCACTTCAAGAAAGGCAAATTTGTGACTAGTGATGGTCTACTATAGGAATTAGAAATTAGAAAAGTGTCTAATACATCTAAAGCATCACTACTTCTTTGTTGAAGTTTAGAGCACCACTATCATAGTCACAGCCACATACCTCTCCACTCCGTCTGTACACAGTGGTCTATTGGACAAGCAGATAATCTAAATTAAATTTTTCTGATACTCCTTTTGTTGCACTGGATAGCTAAAATTAAAAAGCCAGCGGCATTACATGTTTTTGTAATAACAGCTGATGTCCAAGCATTTTCTTATGATATGTGGTGTCTCAAACTAAATCACACAAAACTGCGATCGTAATTCAATATAACTGTGATCCATGGATTCATTAACTTAAGTCAAATATAAGACCACAAACCTTAGCAGCCATCTTCAGTGCTTCCACATCCTCAGGACAGATTTGCACGATTTGCTCATAAGAGTCAGCAGCCTTCTCATAATTCCCAAGGTGCTCATAAAGGGATGCATGAAGAGATCTCAGATTAATATTATTAGGATCTGCCCTTATTGCTTTAGAAAGACACATCTTGGCACGAGGTATGTCTCCCCGCCCACTGCATTTCATTCAACAACTTTATAGACAATGAGGTGGATGAAAAGAGCCCATATAAACTGTCATTTCCAGTTAGTTCAAGAACTTTCTCTGCAATGTTTCACTCCATAAAAACATTTCTCCTACTAAAGATAGAATGCTTTCAAGATAAAACAATGATGAAGTAAAAAATTGCATTGCTCAAGATAAGATATCCAAACACAAGAAAACGTACATGTGCCAGCTAAAAAGCAGTTTCCACAATGAGGAATCTTTTGGCATAAGCCGAGCTGCAATTGTAAAAAATCCCATTGCTTTTTCGGTATTACCGAGTTTCTCATGCACAAGTCCAAGAGTATGGTATGAATCAGGCACATGAGGTGCAATTCTAACAACTTCATTCAAGCAAGATATTGCCTGCAATTTAAATTTCGAATCAGCAAAGCACAACTATGGAAAGAACAGTAACAGATAAAACCAGTGTCTAAACGAGTAACAGAAAAATAAATAAAGGTGAAATCCGAACCACAAAGGTTACATTTAACCATGGCGAATGCAAATACATTAAAAATAGGAAAAAGTAACCGTCAGAATAATCTGGGAGTTCTACCATACCTTAAGCAATGCCATGAAACTAAGACTATCAGAATGATACTAGCAAAGGTTTCAACATCATTTACGGCTAAACTGAACATAAAAATTATTTCATAACTGTTTAAATTATATTTTCAATTTTTTCCTCTTATCATAAGTCTCTAAGAAAAATCAGTTCCTAACTAACTTGGAGTTGTAACAAGTAAACACATTTATGATGATCACAAAAGAAGATTGTATAACTAACTTGGATTAGTTGGCTCTATGGATTGGGCCGGATACCAGAAGGGGAACCGAATAGAAAAAAAGAAGAATATATACATTTCATTTTGCCAGTTAGAGGTACATTGTCACATTCAGATTCTCTAGATATTTACAAAAATCATTTACTTTGGCTAGCTGAAATTGGATAATTTATCAGGTTTTCATTATTAGTTTAAAGTTTATGACGTTTCTCTTTCCAGTGATCTAATCGCTTGTGTGACTAGGAGTCTAACAACCTCCAGATCTCAGGGTGCCTTAATTCATAAATGCACATGTAATTGATGTTTGATGGAAAAAAAAAAATAACAAGCTCTCACGCTTTCCTTTAGAGCTTTGCGATCAAATGCTAAAAGCACTTTTCAGGAGCACAATTCAGATGAAATAAGTTTAAAACCAGAAGATTTCCCATGGTTGCAATGTTAATCTCTTCCCTAACCATAAATTGCCCATATGAGACCCTCAGTTCAAATCTTTCCTACATGCATTTATGGCCAGCCCAAGCACATGGGGGCACCAAATTTGAATTGAACTGCTGTCAACTGGTCACAAAATTAGAAGATAAAGTACCTTACCTCTTCATAGCGGCCGTGTGCATAGTGAAGAGTAGCATCACCCAGCATCCTTGTGATTTCAGGGCTGACTTTGTTTCTAGATCCCTTTCTCCTACCTCTTTTCTTGCGCTGGACAATGGAAAATGTAAGAGCATTGGCATTGCCCATAAATGTAATGCTTATACACAAATACATTAGCAAAAATATCAACCTTCACATATCCCTACTTACTGAACATTGATTCTAAGACAACACTACCTATCTTAACTAGTAGAAGTAATGCACTAAGACGTAACAACTGGTTACTGAAATATAGGTCAGCAGATATTCAGGTGACAATGGTGCATACTCCATAATAGAAACGATTCTCAGATCATTGCTTCAAATCTGAGATTAAGCAAAAATAGAAGATAGGAAACCGACGGCTGTGGTATAAATTGGGAACAAAAATTGGATAAAAATCCATCAAGGAGCTCTAGTAATGCAAGGAAGTACCAAGAACAAGCTATATATCCCAAAAGAAAATGCTCACTAGTAACAAAGCATCTCCATAGAAGAAAGGCCGAGGAAGCATTAGTTGTTGGAGGACTCTATGGCAAGAAAGAACAGTGTCAATGGAGACATATACTTTGAAACTAGTTCAGTCTTTAACTTTTTTTGCTATTTTATTCAGATCCCAAAAAAAAAGTCTTCAAATTTATCTTCCACTGACATGGAAGCATATTGCCAATTACTATCAAAGGAGTGGCAAAGGAAACTAGATTACGATAAGCTTTGTGTAATAATATGTGCACCATATGCATAATGTGATGGCTAAGTACTTTTTACCCTCTTTTTAAAATAATTCAACTATCATCAAATGAATTCCAAAAGTCAAGTATGATTCTACGCATCATAAAAAAATCATTGATTCTATTGCATATTAAACAAGGAGAGCAATCATCAACTAGTAATCTACAAAGTAGCACACCTTACGTGATTTTCTTCTTCCAAGACCAAAATTCATCAACTCCATTATTTCATCAAAGGTAGCTCCAGACATATCCTCTAACCTAGCCTTCTTTGCTGACTCCTCACTGTCCTAGGAAAAAACAACCCAAATCAGTAAAAAAGAATTACATTGGCAAAATACCAATTTTATTTTCTCAAACAGAAGAAAATCAAGAATCAAAATAACATTATCCACATTGTAGGGTTTCATCCATACCCTAACATAACTAGATCAAAAGAAGAGAACTGCATTAAGCTCCCAACAGGGTGGAAAGACACAGGATTTCAAATTCTTAACATTTGATCAGTACTTCCTCTGGGTGATTGGAAGCAAATTGCTAATACACGTCCAATACTAATACAGAATGCAGCACATAACATGGAACCTATTGAATACAATCAAAAGGAAAAGCGAGGAATATTACAAACCCCTTCTTATCAGAGAGTGCTTTACGTTTCTTCTCCGCAAGAGCTTCATACTCAAGGCGGTCAAATTGCTGCTGGTTTTCCGTTGAATCAAAAATACAATCTTCCCTCAAATGATCATCGTCGTCGTCGTCATCCTCATACTCTTCTTCTTCATTAACATCTTCATCATCCTCTTCTTCATTAACATCTTCATCATCCTCTTCTTCTCCTTCCTCTCCTTCTTCGCCATCCTCTTCTTCCAAATCATCCACATCCTCATCCTCATTATTCACATCAAGAGCATGTTCTAGAACCTTTTCAAGTTCACTACTTTGAGCTCCCTCTTTCCCCATAGTTATTCACTACATCAAGAACATTAAAAATGTAGAATTAGTTCTACCACCACTGTCAACCTCTTTTTCCTCTTCAAGACACCAAGCAAAGGCAAAACGGATTTCGTAATTTCAGTACAGTTAGCAGCCCTCCAAAAGCAGGTGGAGTAATCTGGTCCAGTTCCTTGGCAAAAGTTGCTGGATAATCTAAACTAACTAATGGAATGAACACAAGGACTATATCTTGTTCCTAAAAGGTAGCATAAGGAATGGGGTACGAAAGGGGATTGGCATGACAAAAAACGATTGTGGATTCATCAACCTTAACTGGGTCCAATACAAGAGCCAGTTACAAGAAGAAAATCACCGTGGTAGTGTTCAAGCGATGCGGGACCTGTTTGAGTTTTGCAACAAGTCAATACAACAGAAAACCACAATTGAAACGTATGAATAAAAATATAAAAGAAATGACAACACTTTTGTATACACAGTCCGATGATCATTACTTCTGCTTCAAATATTAGTAACGAGTCTGATAAAAAAAACAGAATTAATAGTTCTATTTTCCACTACTCTTACCCAGCAACTATCATGGGAATTGAACAACCAGATTCACACTTTGGCAGCAGGCATACTAGACAAATAAAAACTAAATACTCTTTCATAAGAACCATATCCAATTTGGCAACTCTAAAGATTGCTTGCATAGTTATGAAAGCGTATTAAGAAATGCAAGGTCGTAAACGCCTATGGCAATTTGTACGGACAGGAACGGGTGGAAGCAGTCAAGATTAGTGATAATGCAACTAAGCCCCAAGCAGAGTGACAATAACACATATGCTGTTGTTCATAATTAATTAAGAAATGTAATATCCAGCTGAATTAGGATTCTGTATCAAAACGACGATTGAATAACTTACTAAGATCAACAGTTTTATTTTAATGCTCAAGACTGTATCGAGCAGAAAAAGAATTATGTCCGTCAAAACATGGGAAAACCTGAAGAGGCACGCCGGCAGGAGGAAGATAGCCGCAGGCCCTGCAACTTGAAGAAAGTAGAGAAGACTGAGCGACCCCGCGGCGGCGGACGGAGGAAGTCACGGCGGTGGAGCAGGAAAGATGGAGGAGACTGGGGAGATTATCGACTGACGCAGACAGAGGTGATCGGAGAGGGCAAGGAGCTGTAGTAGAGAGATTGGAGAAGAGAGGAGCTGTAGTAGAGAGATTGGAGAAGAGAAGAGAACAACAGGTAATGAATTGATTTTTAAAAAAAAAATTAAAAGAAAATTAGGGCTAAATAAAATTGGCGCGCAGCGCAGCCCAGTCTCACGGAAAGAAAGAGGAGGATAAATTTTTTTAAAAAAAAAAAAAAAGAAGAAAGAGGAAGAGGGGAGGGGCTAATAGTCAAATCAAAGATTTGGAGAAAGAAATTAGAATGTTCATTTTCATATAATAGAAAAAAAATAACTAACTTAAATCGCCAAAAAAAAATTATACGTATAGTATCAAAGACGGAAGGATACATAGCGATTCATCTCTTTTCTCTCCTTCTCTCTGAGAAAAACTCTAGATCTACAATTTGGGGCTGCCACCGATTTTTTTCCGGCGGTAAGCCCCCACCAAAATTTCTTTCAACTAGTTTGTTTTTGTTTTTGTTTTTAGTTTCGTTGGTTTATTCTCACTTTTTGTGAGTTGTTTTCTCACCTTTTTGGTGTTTCAAATAAGTCTATAGGAGCCAAAGTTCATGGAGGAGGATTCGATTTGAAGAACCATTCTATATCTGCTACAGAAATTTACCAACAAAGGGATATTTTCCCCCACAGATATGTCTCAAATTTACCTGCTGGCATGGTGGTTGCTTCACGGACCCTATTGGATCTGGATCTGATGCTCGCGAGAGTAGAGTCGCCAGTGGTGTGCCTTTGTAAATCCTCTATTGAAGGAGATAAATGACGTTGTGTATTTTTATGTAATAGATTAAGAAGAATTTTTTGTTGGATTTTTCTTATGCTTTTGCTATATTAGATCTTCAGCTATGTAATTTCAGATCTTTAGATCTGTTTATATAAATGAAGATGCTCTTTTTTTCAAAAAAAAAAAAGACTGAAGGATACATAATTAAGCTTAATATTTCAAATAAAAATAATATCTTATAAATAGATGAAGAGAATTTAATTAATATATATTGTTCATTAAAAAAGTAGAGATTATAAACTAAAATATTAATATGATGTAAATAAATAAAATATAAAATCAAGGGTCTCTCAAAAAACACATCCAAATGTGTTTTTTTTTATAACCAACCTATCCAATTGTTGTCTTTAGAGATTTTAACATCCGAAGCTTGATTCAACAAGGTACGATCGATTTTGCCAAAAAAAAAAAGTACGATCGATTTATTTAGATATTAAAAGGAACGGAGGATTCTACCTGGGAAAAAAAAAAAAAAACGAACTAGTGAAGAAAGAAAGTAGCTGAACTAAAGTGCCGTGCGCTGAAGAAACATCAAAATTGACAACAACACTCTGTTGACCTTGTCCAATCCTCCTCTGCTGATATATACTTTCTCCATTCTTAGACATCCATATTTTTTTTCTCCTACCTAGCTAATCTCCTCATGATGTTAACCTTTCTCCCCCACAAATTCATACTGCTCTTGTTCATCACCATACATGCTCTTACAATAATCAGTACCATCACATGCCAACCAACCTACAACAGCCACTATTGTAATCCAGCTCCTGCAAATGACACTGCAGACGCCACTTACAAATCAAACCTCACCCACCTCTTGGATTCTTTATCCTCTCAGGCCACCTCCTCCGCGGACAATACCTTCTACAACAACACCTCCAACGGAATCTACGGCCTCTACCTCTGCCGGGGCGATGTCAACCAAAGCACCTGCCAACTCTGCGTCTCCAACGCCACCCAACAACTCCCACGGCGGTGTCCTGACGCCAGAGCCGCCATCATATGGTACGACCAGTGCATGCTACGTTACTCCAACTCCAACTTCTTTGGGGTGGTGGAGACTCTCCCGCGGTTGCTCATGTGGAACGTGAAGAACACTACCTCGCCTAACGAGCCAAACTACGGTGCTCTATCGTTAATATACAACCTTATAGATTATGCTCCCTACACAAGGTTGATGTTCGGGACGAATGAATCGGCTGCTGACCGAAGGTATGCGATGGCTCAGTGCAGTAGAAATATGAATAGCAGTGGGTGTCGTTCTTGTTTGAGGGAGCTGAGCGATGCTATCACCAAGTGTTGCCAAGGAAGGATAGGTTGGCGAGTTTTGGCACCAAGCTGCAGCTTGAGGTACGAGCAATACCAATTCTACCAGATACCTCCATCGTCTGTCCCGGCCCCGGATAATGGTGAGTCAAATATGACGATATATTTTTCTTGTTCGCCAAATTATATAGGATAGTATGTATTCTTTTTCTTTTTGCTTGTCTATCCAAAATTCAGTGTTTTTGTGCACTTGACTATGGTGGGTCACTCCCAACAAGAATTTTCTTTATAACTTGAACTCATATATATTCAAGACTTGCTTAAGCAAGTTGCTTACCATCACTTGGTCCAACCTTCTTGGTTATATAGGATATTATTATTCAACTCATTCATTGCGTATATAAGATGGAAACTTCTTTTGCAGTAGGGTGGCCTATTATATATAGGCCCCTTATTTCCTTTTGTTCGTTTAGTTTTTCTTTTCTTCAATTCTTTAGACTTGGTCAGGTTTTCATCAAGACTGCCTACCCCGACAGACACCACAAAAAGAAGGGATACCTAAACCATTTTCTTAATGTAATGCAATTTAATGAACTTTTGTCGCATGAAATGAACATTGGACCCACATATTCCAGAAGGTTTGACTCCCTAAGGATGTATAGTAAGATATTTTCCTGACGCTTAACAATGGTCTTCTGTTTGCACTTTACACGTGTTGTGGATGATGTCAGGAAAGGGAGGGAGCAACACAGCAAAGATTGCAATTGTCGTTGTAGTGGTAACAGTGGCCATTGGAATTCTCTTGGCTTTCTTGTATTACGTATGTTTCTTTAGGAAGCGAAGAAGGCAAACAGGTATATATTATATATATCTATATAGTTCACTGGTTTTTGTTAGGATTTGCTGGAGTTTAATGTAATTTGTTACTCAGAGGGGGAAACTACTCAAGCAATTCTTCTGTCAAATTTGGAAAGCTCAAATCATAAGCACTTAACAGATGGAGGAATCCCAGTAAACCATGATGACAATGATGATGAAATGCATTACTTTAGACTCAGAACCATACAAACAGCTACAAACAATTTCTCTGATGCGAATAAGCTTGGAGAAGGAGGTTTTGGTCCAGTTTACAAGGTTAGACACAAATGCCACAGAAATTTTCATTTTCCATCACCAGTGAAATATATCTGCTTGCTCGTACGTGTTGAAACCTCATGATGACATTTTCCACATATTCTTTGTACATTTGGTTGGGTTATATATCCAGGGTAAACTGTCAGATGGAAAGGAAATAGCAGTTAAAAGGCTTTCAATGACATCAAGACAAGGTCTTGAAGAATTCCGGAACGAAGTGATGGTCATTGTCAAACTTCAACACAAAAATCTGGTGAGACTGTTGGGATACTGTTTGGAGGGAGACGAAAAGCTTCTTGTCTACGAGTACCTCGCTAATACAAGCCTCGATGCCTTCCTTTTTGGTTCGAATCCTCCCATCTAATGTTTTTAATCAATTGATCCTTGAATTCTTTATTAGTTAGACCGCTTCATCTAAGCAGGAATTGAAAAGAACTTCATTAACTATATATATGGAGGAAAGGAGCATTTAGGAGCTATAACTACCAGCCACACATGTTTTGCATTTAACATTTCTCGATAACTAATAGTGGCTTCCTCAAAAAGCAAATTTGTGCTAATATCTGTTACATCCTGGCATATTTCAGAATTTGTTGCTAGTCTCCTGTTGCAGTTGCTCGCCTCTATGTTTCTCCAAACTCATAAAACTTTGTGTTTTACTCACCAATATTGTGAAGGCAGATCCCGTAAAAAGCAAGCAACTAGATTGGACAAAGCGTGAAAATATAATTATTGGAACTGCAAGGGGCCTGTTATATCTACATGAAGACTCTCGACTAAAAATCATACACCGGGATTTGAAAGCAAGCAACATTTTGTTAGATGATGAGATGAATCCAAAGATATCAGACTTTGGAACAGCAAGGATTTTTGGTGGCAAACAGTTTGAAGCGAACACTGAGAAAGTTGTCGGCACATAGTAAGCCATTTCCTTCATATTCATATTTGTGAATACTGAATACTCTGTTGTCGACAAATGTTAACAGAATCCCAGTGGACTTTTGTGTTAGTATGTTTGATAGTATCAAATTGATACTGGTGACTAAAGTATTTTCTTGGGCAGTGGATACATGGCACCAGAATATGCACTGGAGGGATTAATCTCGATCAAGTCAGACGTTTACAGTTTTGGAGTACTAATGCTAGAAGTCATAACTGGTAAAAAGAACAGGGGATTTTACAACCCTGAACATGTTCCAAACCTTATGCTACATGTAAGACCCTCTTCTACTAAGACTTTTCTTTGTTGAAGTTCAAGAGAAGATTTCTTTGTCATCAATTTCATCAAGTTTGACCTGGAGCAGGCCTGGAAGCTGTGTACAGAAGGCAGGGGAGAAGAGTTGATAGACCCAAATATAGTTGATTCTTGTCCTGTTAGTGAAGTGTTGAAATATATCCATGTTGCCTTGCTATGTGTTCAAGATGACCCTGTAGAAAGGCCTACCATGTCAACGGTTGTTCTCATGCTTGGGAGCAAGACAGCAAACCTTCCTCAACTATCAACTGCTCCGAACACAAGGGGAAAAATTGGTTCCTTATCTGATCATTCTTCAACATTTGGTACAGGAACCGGCTCCGTCCCTTCAGATCAATCTACCTCAAGCGTTTTATAGGTAGCAAGAGATTGGTTACATAGCTTACTGTAGCCTGCAAATTTTTTCCCAGAGTTTTGCAGACAGGATACATTAATACTTGTAATGGCCTAGGCACATTGCAGATTGGAATGTAACCCAGATATGTGGTCAGATTAGTTATGTGAAACATTATTTTTTGCTGCAATTTTATTTTTCTGGGCAGAGTTTTTGCTACAGTCTGGCAGAATTATCCAACTCATCAAATATAACTATTGACCAAAAATTCTCGTAAATCCAGTCGTCTCTCTTGTTGACGGTTCGAAATTTCAATGAACTAACCTTGTAGTGGAGCTGGTCAGCAATTTCAACGAAAGGCTTATAATATATCCATTAGCAGACCTTACAATGCACCTCAGAGAAACTTCGAAGTAAATAAAGAAAATTGTGAGGCATTTAAGGCGGTTCTGATGATAAAAAAAAAGGGCGGTTCAAAGGTGACGGGCTGAAAAAAAATACCAGAAACAGGAAGATCACCTGATGGTAATATCAAGCTTTTAGGAGAAAAAGTAATCAAACATCAAATCACTAGCCAATCTAGTATTGCCTTTGGGTTTTGGACGACTTTTCAACTTTAAAGGATATGTCACAGCAATTAAAGCAACTGCTATCCTGTAATAGCAATTTATTCAAACATTAAGCAACGTACAAATGCAAATTATGACATTTCCTCTTGTAACAAGAAGAAACTAACATATCCTAAGGAAGAGAAGAAAATCTACAAGGGTAGCACATGCGGCAGTAGAACTGCATCAGAGACGAGTAAGTCCACACACATAAATCGTCTCACTGACAACTTATGAACAATAAAAAATGGCAGGCATTGTAATATTGCTTAATGGAAACGTAAAAATAAACAACGGTCCATAATATATAAGCACAAGTAAGTCTACATTTTACTGCGTATCTTATCACTGTTGTATTAAGTGTGATGTTGAGATGTGCATTTTACATTCTCATGCTTGGAAGCAAGTCGTTTAACCTCCCTCAGCTACCAACAGCTCTCACCTGGGTGGGTTAGAATTAGTTTCATTAGCTAATCAATCTCCAACAACCAGGGAATCAGCTGGCTTCCTTGCATCAGATAAAACTACGACAAGCAAGGTTTCTAGTAATTAGTCACAGCCTGTTTACACTAGACGCTGGCCTTCGTTTCTTTTCCCAGATTTTTGCAGGTTTCTAAACAGCAGCGCACTAGTACAGATTGAAATTTAGAGGAAATAAACTGTTTTAGACTTCTTAATTTTGTAAACACTAGTTTTTGCATCATAAAAGTAGAAATTATCAAAAGCATCTCCAGGTTCAAAATCTTACAGGATTGCTTAGATTTCTCAGTAATCCGAACACACTATTGCAGGAAATCCCAAAGTATTATGTGCATATATATTTTACAGTTCTCTGCAATTGGTTCATCGATCTCTGCATAGCCTAATTAACCAGTTCTGGAACTGTTTTATAGATCAGAAGGCCCTAACTTTGCCCCAACAAATAAGGGTACAATAAAAGTACATAGGACAGACTTCACCTCCCGGCCGGTATAAAGGAGGCAGGAGCCATACTACCTCTACAATTTAAAAAAAAAAATGTCAATCACGCTATAAACAGTAAACACTTTAAAAGGCTGAAGCAGGAGAAGGAGATCAGTAAAACTTTGAAACCGACCAGTTTTCTCATTAGTCCCCTGATTGGAAGTCCTATGTCGGCCAAAAACTTAACCGCATAAAACATAGAAGGGCAAGAAAATTAATTTGGTGTTCCGATTATACGCTTTTCAAAAGCAAATAGATACATCCCAATAAATTATTGATCAATTAAGCAAAAAAAAAAGGGAAGATAAACTATTGTTAACAGCACAAAATTCCGGAATGCATGGTTCAAGTCAATTCAGCACCACTGAATTAAACAGACATAAGATATGAATCTGTCACTAATATATGATGTTGGAACAGCTTATATATGTAGAATTGACCGGACAGGTCATTGGAGCCATAATGTCCAAGAGAGAATCAAAGCGAGCAACATGACAGAATGCTTCAAACTCGGACCCAACCCTACAAATGGGAACCTCTTTGAAGCATCTTGTGTTCGGATCATACAAGACTAAGCCATTGTGTTCACCCAGAAGCAAAATCTCTCCCTCCTTTGATACCATAATCGGCCTGACAAAGCAATTAATCAGAGCACGAGGGAAGGAGTCCTTTGCAATCACGATTTCTTTTGTCCAGGACGCCCTGACCCCATACTGTCTCATCACCCAAATTTCAAGATTGTAGGAAGTCAGGCTATCACATATGAACAGACGATCCCATAAAACCCCCAAGGACATCTCGGAAGTATCCATGGTAAACCCCCGGGGAGGCTTGATTGACCTGACTCGTTCCTTCTCAATGTCGAAAGCGAATATCAAACCAGCATCCTCAAAATCATCCATATCCACAATCCAGTGAAGACCACCATTCAAAGAAACGGCAAAGAATTGCCTATGAGCCGGGAAGGGGACATCCCCTATGCTTTTCCAGCGATCGCTACCAAAGAAATAGATTTCAGCCTTGGAGTTTACACGACGACGAGGATGAAAATCCACCCTCTTGGTTATCAGTATAACCATGTAGCGGTTGGTTTCTGCGCTGAAGCCAAACCCTGAAACAGTATCAACTAGACACCCATCTTTTCTGCCCCACTTCCTGGCTGCACCTACAGGGCTCTTCATACGCTCGCCCGTCATGGGATTACAAAGAAAAAAGCTCCTCTTGCAGCCCATCTCTGACAGGCAAAGCAAACCGTTGCAAGAACCCACCAGGTTACCAGCAGGGAGGTTGGCTTTGGTCTTGAACTTGGAGGTTGCATGGCGACCTGGTGGTACTACGCCGCCAAGCTCAAACATATAATGGTAGCTAGGAGGGGTTCCAGCGGTAGCTATACAGGGCTCCGGATAACTTGTATCGAGCTTGGAGCGGAGGAGGAGAGTGGTGGGTGCTCTGTTGCGTTGGAGTTTGGCAAAATAAGGGTCGGAAATCAAACCACGCCAGGTTCGACAAACGCACCTGCACTGGACGATTTTTTTGGTGGGTAGTCGTGAGAGAATGTCGATGATTAGGGGGTAAGGTAGTCCTGGTAACGAAGAAGCGTTCAGCTCTTGCTCTTCGTCCACGTCCTTGTGTCTATGCCTGGACCTGTGTCCTTTCCACCCACGGCCCTTCATGGCAGGAACTCTGTAAGCTAACTGCGTTGTTTTTCTCTCTTCTGCTTTCATGGGATTTTGTAGAGAGAGAAAAATCCTTTTTTATACGAATCCTGTGCATATACGATTTCTTTCTGTGTTTTAATATTAGTCCTAAACATATAATAGCACTAGGTTTTATGGGGAAGGATAAAATCCTAGTGATTTTTATGTGGTTATTATTTGACGAAAATAAAATAAAAAAAATTTGGGTGCGCATCTATATTTTCTCCTCGCTAACACTCTCTTTCAGGAATTAAAAACAAACTTAGCCGACTTACTAAAACAGGACAAATAAACAAACGTCTTTGCCTGTACACACTTATAAATCCTAACGTAAAACACTGAAAATTTGTGGGTGCACGCGTTGAATCTAAAGTTGATGGGATTTCTGCTGTCCTGTCAGTTCCTTGGTAGTACCACACTACCATCGGACGGGTGTGAAAGGACTGGGATGGAACGGACTACATCGGGAGAGGAAGCAGAGCCAAGACCGCAGCCTCCATCTCTATCCATCGAGCTCACCTCCGGGAAAGGAGAGGGAAATGGGGAGAGATGAATCGGTTCTCAGTTTTGAGGAATTTGGCCTTGCTTTGCTTGGTTTGATAAGTTTGGAATCTGCACTCTTTTTTTTTACTTCTATTTTGTATTGGCCTAACAACTACTGGAGTGGAAAATCTATCTGCACTTTTTTACTCTAGTAATAAAAACAACAATTCGTGTAACAAAACAGTCGAGTGTTATCTGTTATGAAACCGGACGGATTGTCTGAAATTCTGAAGGCCCAATTCGGCTTAGGCCCTTGGGCTTCTCAAGAAGCATTAATGCTAAACCTGATCTCACTCACACGTAACCCGAACGTTTAGTGTCTTTTGGTTTTGATGATCAACAGGGGACTGTCCAAATGAGTGTAGGGAATGCAGACACGTAAAAAGGCCGTTCATGTTTCCAATGCAGGGATTACTTCAATTACCATGGCATCTCAGCTAATGAAGTAAAAGCCACAAAGTGCGTTCCAATTCTCATTCTGTTCTGTCCTGGGGGATGGCATTAAGGCTGGCTTACTCTACTTGCACGCATACCTTCAAAGCTTAGATATGAACGAAGAGAGTTTCTTTCTTGCTATTTTATAGGACAACTCAACGCTTAACTTCTTCAGTTCTTCTTCATCGAAATCTTCCCTTCAGAAAAGGTAAGATTTCGTTGCTTAAGCTTTTCGATTGGGTTAGAATTAGAAGCTCTAGCTGTCAATACTGAGAATCAACTCTTTCTGGTACTTTTATTTTTGACCCATAGTTTTGGTGAGAATTTTTTCTTGCCTTTTGTTTCTCTTTACTTGCCTGCGTTATGACCTTCCCACCACTTAATTTTTGTACTAATCTTCCTCATTGAGATCTTTCTGCTTTTGAACTTTGATTTGTTTCTCCTCACCTGTCTTCGTTATTCCTGTTCTGTACTTGGAGGACCCACGAAGAGTCAGCAGAAACAACAAGACTGTGACTTGTGAGAGTCTAGTTTAGAGTGATATCCCACATCGACTAGTTAGCAAAGCTTACAGTCGCTTATATACAGATACCAATCGATCACCAATTGTCCCTTCGGGGACATCCGATAAAATTGGAACGATACAGAGAAGATTAGCATGGCCCCTGCGCAAGGATGACACGCACAAATCGAGAAATGGTCCAAATTTTTTTTAAAATCTTTTCGCTTTTTTACAAATGGGTTCTATTTGAGTATTTGTTCTCTTATTAATGAACTTTTTCCCCCTAATTATTTTCCAATCTTTTTGCCCTCTTTTTAAATGGATTTTTCCTCCCAAATGGGTTCTATTTGTTCTCTTATTAATGAACTTTTTTCCTAATCTTTTTCCCAATCTTTCTGCTTTTTTTTTCAAATGGATTTTATTTGTTCTTTTTATTAATATTTTTTTCCTCTTTTCCAGGAGCTCACCATATACCCTTTAGGCACAAAATAGAATAAACCCTATTTTTAATTAGTTTTTGATTAGAATACATATCATCCTGATCTCTCAGTTGCATTGTAGTTCAATAGACGAGGTAATCTAGTGATATATTTTATATCTCTTAGATTTTCCTGCTTACCGGGTTGGCAATATTGGGGCAAAAAAAAAAGAGTAAATGACATTGTTGAACTCATTTTAAATTTTTTAACTGGTTAAACATTGTTGAATACGTCTACTGTTTTAATAAACCAATATTGAAAAAAAAAAAAAGCACATAAAGTGGAGTAACGTAGCTTCATAGAAAAGTAGGTCGAAGTTTATATATAGCCAAGCCAATCTCAACAAATCATACAAAAACCAAACCAACATTATCGATAATCTGTCCTAAACTGCAAGCTAATTTAGGATTCATCCATGACTCCCCAGAAGTACCGAGCAAACTTTCTTTCAACAAACAGCAGAAGAATTAATTTAATTATCATTAGAAGGTTCATCAGCACGTGGTGAGCCCCTTGGTCTTCCTGCAGGAGCCATTTCATGGTTGAAGAACTAAAAGAAATAGCATCACCAACATGGATTTGCCCATCCTTGGAAAAATTTTGATACCTTGACATTAACAAGTAATCAGTGATCAGACATTAATTCATCAAGCACAGAACAAATGCAACATCTTGCACCAAGTAAAACAGAAAACAAATAGTTATTCTAAAGAATGCACTCAACTTACCTTGAAGATCACTTGCAGCAGCAGAAGCAGAAATGGAATAGTTGAAGTAAAACTTGTAGTCATAATACCACAAGCTACAACTAGAACCATAAATCACCCACCACCTCTTATTTCCAACACTGGTCATGTAATTATTCAGCTGAAAATTGAGGCACTTGCCACAATCAGTCCTGCTGATATCACTAGTGCATTGACCCATCCCATACCTCTTCCCACTTTCTCCAACATCTATTACCTCAGTTTGGAACATGGAATTAGGCTGCTGTGGAACACTATACGCGAGCTGGTTCATCATATTAACTGCGTCCTGGAAGACTCTTGGATCATCAAGATTTGAGCTGTTGTACACTGCTATTCCAGCTTGATCCCATGTTCCAAAAAAGCTCACGTTTGAGTAGCGTATGACACACCACTTGAACCAGATTGTAGCGCTTTTAGCACTGGCCGGGCAGCCATTTGTCATGGAGGAGGAGTTCCTGATGCAATTTGCGCAGTCTGTGGCAGCAATGTCCCCTCTACATTGTGCAAGACCATAAATCCTGTTATGGCCTTTCCCGCCGGCTTTGGTTGTGTAGAATCCATTGTTAGCAGGTCCATTTGCAGCTAAAGAAGTCAAGAGATCCTTGAGATTGGCTTGGAATTCATCACTATCAGCGGTAGAATCATCAGATCCTGATGAGCAAGTAAAACCAAGAAGCTCATTATTGTCGGCTTGACAAGGGAAGAATAGTAGCGTTGAAGTTGATAGTGTGATGAACATTATAGCCCTCACAATGAACATCTCCATCCTTGTTGAATCGAATATGGGAGATTGATAGAGTAGGGTCATTAATAAGCCTTGCATTGCATATTCTTTATTTATCTTCAGACTAAACTCGGGATTAATTAAATCATGGCACTAATTTTCGTATATCATTCATCTATCTGGTGAAAGTCAACCATTAATTATGCGTTGAATGTAATGCAATCTATGAGCTTAATCAGCCGCTACAAATCTAAATTAATGGTTAACTGAACCAAACCCACCTGTTTAGCATTAAAAAATGAAGGGTTGCTTATATCAAAAAAAAATGAACGGTTGTCCATTAACCATATCTATATAGAAATTACAAGATACTAACTGGCATGGATGCTTAACATATAAAAAATTAAGGTCAACTGGAACTAGCTAGTTTGCATATTGCTTCCTAGGTTATCTAAAATCAACATGCAAAAATTCTATTGTTTTCTGTCTTTTTAGTTACAATGAGATCTCACTAGATACTCAATGAAATCTCACTGGATACTCATGGAGAGCTGATCAGTAGAACATCATAGATTGTTTCATATTATCATATACTAGTGTCCAAGCAACACATAATGTTAGTCGTTTTTTTGGTCGAAACCGGGAAGTATATTAAATATACGTGAGCTTGGTACATGGTTAGAAGTCGGTAGCTCAGGTCGACTTCTATCTTATGCAAGAGGCATGTCAATCATAGTACAACTAATACATGAAAAGGGATCCAAATCCCAGACAAAATAGACAGACATAAGCAACATGGACAGCTCGTAAAAACATGACAAATACCGAAAATATAATAACAGGACCGTGACTGGTCAGCGAGGATGAGAAATATCCGGCGGCCGAGCCAGATTCATACTGGAGCTGGATGCACCAGGGGAGAAGATCATGCGATGGCAGTCTTCTGTAAGGACTACTGCCGTGTGATTTTGGTTTCTACGGGGCGGGGGCGGGGCTGGGTGGTGAAAATTGTTAGAGATAGTAGGGTAACTGGCAGGGGAAGGAGCTGAGGGGGGGACAGGTCCACTGGGGGTTTGGACAGCTGCGGATGTAGACGGGTAGGTGCTAGAATGGAACATCTTGAAGGGATTGTCTTTTCGGGGTTTCCTTGGATATAAGCTTCGAGATTTTCAGTGGTTGAGATTTTTTGGTGGACTGCTTTGGAATTCGGGTTGAGATATAATGTTAGTCGTTTTTACTCTGAAATTGAGAGGATTTGATAGTCCACTTGCTGCGCTTAATAGTGCGGCTCATTACTTAATTTTTTTTTTTGGTCATAAAGGTAGATTCATTGCCTCGTAGTTAAATCAGAGTACAAAAGGTCTGCTAGCTCAAAAGGTCTGCTAGCTGTTGCGGAGGGGCTCATTACTTAAATTGCTTATCATATAATTGCTTATCGTATATATATAGCTTCCGATTTGTAAACCAGATTTGCAGAAACAGCTTTGATCTGTTGCTCATTACACCGGGCCATAAATATCAATGGCCGCCTTTAGTTTTCTATATTAATTTCATAAACTGACAGCTTACAGCTAGTTGAAATTAATATTTATATGATTTTTATGACAAAAATGTAAAAGGGGCTATGCTAGACAAACTCTATATTTGACTTCGTAACCAATATTTGATTTGTTCGTAACGTATAGAGGGTTGTAGATCTCCATTAATGTTTAATCATACTATGGAGAATCAGAATCAGTTCATGATAATAATAAAATCATACGACGCCATTAATCAACAACTTGTTGCCTCCGCCGGCGGAAATTGCAGGTCCAAATAATCGGACACTTGATCCTTCAGAGCAAGATGTGGATGTTGAAGTCTTGGAACAAAAATTAATATTGATAAAATTTATACACTAATGTTAGCTACGACGTTGTTGGTTAGAAAGCCAAAAAAAAAAAAGGATAAAAGGCAAATACTGTTATAAATAAAACGTGCTAGAGTGAATGTCATGTACCTAACATGATTTTGTCTCCTCCCCTGCATATTGTCTATATGTATATTGTTAAACCAAACGCCATAGTAATGAAAAAACTGAATCCTCCTCCCCCTTCTCCGCTCAGCTCTTCTCCTCATCCTACTGCTAATCTCCTTCTTCCTCTATCACTTCTTCATTAACAACAAACATTTACAATACGTTATCAGCACGAAGAGCTCCTATCCGAGAAGGAGAAAAGCAAACCAGAAAAAAAATACAGAGTTTGTCACCTTAACTGCCACGGCCACTGCCCACGACGAATCGTTCCGGGCCTCTGCTCGTCTCACCGCCGCCACCATCCACGTCCCCTAGCAGTCGCCGACTCAACGGCGCCTTCTCCGCCCATTGCCGCCGCCGGACGCGCCGCTAGGAGGAGAAAACCCAACGAGAAACCCGTCGGATCCTCCCCTCCCAGTCGGGTCTCCTCGTTGGATCCTTCTGGCCTGCGACGCCGCGCCTCACCTACAGCCGTCTACTGCCGTCGTCTCACCCTCGCGTCGTCTCGCTGCACCACCGGCGCAGCCCCGCTCAGCCTCCACGCGACGACGACAGTGTAGCCGAAGCTGTCCTCCGTCTCCGTCGTAGCACCACCGGCCGCGACGCCTCCATGCCGTGGCCGCTCTCGTTCCCCGCTCGTGCCGTCTCGTCCCAGTCGTCACCGCGCGCCTCTCCCGATCGTCCTCGCCGCTCGTCGCGCGCCGCAGCTCGAGGTTGAAGACGACCCCGACCCGGATATGAACGGGTCTATGTCCTGGGTCTGGTTTTGACCCGCGGGCTGGGCTGGAATGGGCTGGGCTTGGCTGGGTCATGAACACGGGTCGCGGGCTGGGTTCTGTAGGATGGGCACTTGGGCTGGCCTGGGCCCTTGCACGGGCCTGGGTTCGGTACTATGCAAGGGCCTGGGCTGACACTGTTCACGGCCCAATTTTACTGTTCAGGGCCCAATTTTTTTACTGTTCACAGCTCATTAAAAAAATGGAAGAGGAAAAGAAAAAGATGAAAAAGAGAGAGGAAAGAAAGAAAAAAAAAAGAAGAATTTATATTGCCGAAATTTCGCATCTCGGGATTTTCCCGGCAAGCCCAGAAGTGTTTGGCCGGAATCCGATACATTGGGTTTTTTCCGGCAAGCCCGGAAGTATTTGGCCGAAATTCAGTGTCTCGGGATTTTTCCTGACAAGCCCGGAAGGCTATTGTATTTATTTTATTGTTTTTCATTTATATTAAGCTTGAGCTCATATTAGGCCCATTACATTTTAATATTCTATTCTTTACATTTCAATTAGGCTTATATAAGGCCCATTGTATTTAATTTCTCGTTTTAATTTCTTTACGATTTTATTGGGCTCATATAAGGCCCATCGCAGTTACTTTGCGATAATTTAATTTTTTTTAATTGGGCTAATTTATGTAAGGCCCATTGCTTTTAATTTTTCGGTTATTTAATTCTTCATTGGGCTAATTAACAAAAGGCCCATGTTTATTTCTTTCATTTAAGTTTTTAATTTTATTTAAATTATGTTATTCGAGACCCTTATAATTTTCAGAAGAAATTTATTATGGGTATTCAATGCGGACAAGAATTTGTATATAGTCTGGAAGACTATATATAAGAGTCCAACAGACTCAATAAATAAAAATATACAACAAAGACTGGAAGTCTTACCGTTCAAAAGATCCTGAAGATCCTTCAAAAGAAAATCGAAAATAAAAACTATTACCACGAGAAGATGGAAATTATATGACCACCAGAAGATGGATATTATACTTGCTTAACAATTCATTTTATATTCAATTTATTTTATGTTCAGTTTAAATTATTACGCATTGCATTTTATTTTATTTACTTTTCAGTACTTTATAATTGTTTCTAGAATAATGCCTCAAGCATTAGTCTCGAAGACAATGCAAAATTGACATCCACAGGGGGAGAATTATATGTGTGGATGTCAATATAACATATTATGATATCTCGAAATGAGAAAAAGATTAACACGCTCCAGAAGAGCATAAATTCGAATATGTTCCTGAAGAACGCATGTTTTAAATATGATCTAGAAGATCGTATATTTACGCTCTGGAAGAGCATATACTCTTGAAGAGTACAGACACCCCTAGTAATAAAATGAATTATT
>JAKUCV010003029.1:0-12615 GCA_028386065.3 Turnera subulata
AATATATAGTGGAAAGGAAAATTTATTTTGGAAAATATTATATGGTATGGAAGAAAAATAATAATTTGTAGAAATAATATTTTGGAAAGTACATACCTATGGAATAATTTTGGAAAGGGTAATATCAAGGTAATAAAATACCGGAATAATATCCGGGTATAGGAATAAGTATGGTATGGTATTTTAGCACTTGAGATAATTGGTGAATGATGATGATAATGGGAATTAACCGGGGAAGTAACCGAGCCGAGTTAGTATTTAATTTCCGGTATACAGTATTAGCATGGCATTTGCATATCATCTTATGTGTGCATGTTATTTGATTGATATAGGAGTTGATAACGAGCAATTTGCTGAGGAACCGGACTTGGAATTTGCTAGACAATTCCATAATTGAGTAATCGGCTAAGGTGAGGATGGATAACCCTTGTTATGTTGCCTGTATACTTTGTGTGCTTTGTTGTTCGATTGAACTGCTGAATTGTTGATTGTTGGCTGAGTATCTGCTGTGGATATTATTGTTGCTTTTGGACTGTGATATTGATTCTGTGGATAATATACTGAGATTGATGTTGAACTATTGACTGTGGAATTAAGAAAAAGAAATTGGAATATGAAATTAGAATTGGAATTGATTGAGATGATGTTATAATTGTCATGTGGAAGTAGTGGTACGACCCGATGGTTTGAAAATTAATTTTGGGATGCTATGGTCGGTTCTTGGTTTGTTTGGCTTATTGCCTGAGGTTAGGGTATACCAAATACCCAGTGGTTCGGATATACTGAATATCCGTTTGGCTTTTTGCCTATGGTTAGGGTATACCAAATACCCAGTGGTTCGGATATACCGAATATCCGGTTGGCATGTTGTTGCCTGAGGTTGGGGTATACCGAATACCCAGTGGTTTGGATATACCAAATATCCGGGTTTTGAGATGTGGATTGGTTTTTGACCTAGCGTCCGGAATTAGTTGATAACCAGGTACGACCCTAGCTTGTCCAGTGACGGGGGCCCGGAAGATAAAATTGGTAATAATAATAAATATTCTTTTGTCCTTGGCTCAGTTTGTTGAGATATGTTATTACTTGTCTGTGACTGTTTTCAAGTATTACGGTTGCTTGCATATCACTGTTTATCCTTCGTCGGTGAGCACTTCGGACTCACCCCTCGCCTACGTGACTCGGTCACGTAGAATGATTTGTGCGTAGTACAGGTACGTTCGGGGCAGCTGTGGCGCACCCTCTGCCAGGCCTGGATCCAACCTGCGATGCATCTCATTTGTTATTATTGCCATGTGTGTGTTTAAGACTTCCGCTGCGTGTATTATTAGTGTGTTGTAATAATGTCCCGAGTTTTGGAGACAAGTACTGTTGGTGTATGGTTTGACATCTTGTTGTATTATAACTGCTTTGACTTCTGTATTTGCATGTGGCCCACGTGTTTACTGTAGATAACGGTAAATACGGGTTAGGGCGTTTCAATACTCACTTGAATAGTTCGATAATCTTATAAAATTTATTTTGACTTGTTAATATAAGGTACAGTCTAATATAGAGTTTCAAGAATCATATAGTTTGTTCCTTTGGAATTGAGTAAGGTAAAAACACTCTTCTCTTGGATTCTGATATTATTTTGCAGGTAGCTCCAAAGAATACTTGAGATAGATTTCTAAATAGCATTCACATATAACTATGTAGGTACAATCTTATATGTAAAATAATTCATTAATATTTTTGGAATATATCTTTATTTCTATTGATATACTTTGCAATTAAATGTTAGGAGATAATTTTCTAGAAGAATTTCTTTTGCAGGAATCTTGTATCTCTACATTCACTAGTATCCTTCATCAAAAAAACATTCACTAGTATTTGTCCCTATAACTATGATTGATTGATTTGTACACCAATAGCACTGTGAGCTTTTATGTTTTCTCTGACTCCTTTTGTTGCATTGTAAGAGAGAGTAATAATATATGTCAAGAAGGGCGGAAAAAAAAAAAAGGAAGAGACAATATGAATAGGGACCATTGAATTAGTTTTATGTGATGTGTATCCATCCTAACCTATAAACTGAAAGAAAATAAAAAGGTTTAAACAGGAGGAGGTGAGCAGTCCCAACTAGGACATTTTGGGCTCCTAAATTTAATGAAAACTAGCTCACTTCCCGTGGATTCCACGAGATTATTTTTCTGCACAAACAAAAAAAATAATTAAAATAGATTGGGGAAATAAAAAGAATATATAAACAAACATGATGCTTAATTAAGAGTGACAAAATAACTTTAATACTATACCATTCGTACCTATACAAATAAAAACACAAAAGAAGAATAAGAAAAAATGAGTGAATGATAGAGAAACTGTATCACACACAGACTGTATCTAGACCTTGTGTAGTGTAAATAAAAACAAAATAAAGAAGGAGTAAAAGAGAATGAATAAATATCAGACTATTATTTCACATACACAGATAGAGAGTCTTGTATCTATATTTAAAGAGAGATGATGGAGAAGAAATTTGTGAAGAGATACACAATAAAAAAAAATAATAAAATAGTAGTTTTGAATAATAATATTATCTTATCAGTTGTAAAGTTTATCAATCTAAAGCTAATATAATTCTTTTTTTTATGCTAAAGCTAACATAATTCTTATCAGATAACAATAATAAAGTAAATCACATAATATATATATGTGTGTGTATATATTTTTTAATATTGAAAATACAATGACGATGATTTTTGTTTTCAAATCAATGACATAACTAATAAAAAGAGTTATAATAAAAAGAGTTTTATTCTTACTCTTGGATAATATGTTTATCATTATAGCCAATTATCAGTTTGATGGGAAAAAAATATATATAATACCAATCTCTCTGCGTGTGAATTTTCTTTTGAACAATTTGAGTGTGACTGAAATTCTTTTTAAAAGAATATAATTAAGATCAAGTTACTTTAGGATAATTACTAAGATCAGGTTACTCTGGGATAATTATGTTTGTCATTATGGCCAATCAAACTACACCTACAATCCTCCATATGGCAGTAAAATAAGACTCAAAAAATCCTATGTGTCAAAACCTGGTGAGGGATACAGCTTTAAATATATATAATAGATTATTATGTATTATCCTATGTTTTAGAACGTATGGAACACGTGCGGGCACGTGAAATTTCGTTTGTTAATTTTTTTTTTTGGAAATAAGTTTATTGTTTGGAGACTCCCTAGTCCAAGACAAACTAACTAAGCCAACTCCCGTTGGTTTTCGTTTTTGTTAATTAACAACCAAAATTTTCACCCCTCTACTCCTTTTTACCAATTTAACTTAGATTTATTGGGTTTTTGGTACGGATGGTACCCATATTTTATGGTTAGAGACAATCATGTACCTACAACTTTTCTCGAGACAATCATGTACCTGGACTTTTAACGGGCAGGTCAGTCATGGGTCTCGGGCTGGGTATATGTTGATGTGGAGGCTGCCCAAAATTGGGCAGCTGCCCGTAACTCAAAACGACGTCGTTTCACCACGGTACGACGTAGTTTTCACATCCACGTGGCAGGTGTGGGTCCTACCCATTTCTTAATACCTGACCTAATTACCGACTCGGTTTTATCCTTAAGAGGTTCAAACGAACCCATAGAATTTTTTTTCACTTTAATTCATTTATCCCTATTATTTTCATAAATTAATCTTGCACTATACTCCTAATTAAGTTTGCACTAATAAAATAAAAACCCAAATTAAATTATAAGGCTTTATCCGAATTTTTTAAAACAAGAAAAACCAACTGCCAATCACAATTAAATTAAATGGAAGAATACAATTATGAAAATTATTTTGATAAAAAAAATAATGATTTGTGTGATCATAGATAATGATAATGATAGACCAAAAAGATAATGATATAAAAATTAATTAGCATGAAAAAATCACCACCCTCTCCAGCCTCGTCTCCACCCTCCCTCGCCTCGCCGATCCCTCCCACATCCCTCCGAGTTCGACTCCCTCACCCAGGAGCGAGTCGCCGACCAAATCGCCGCCCTCCTCGACCGTCGCGACGTCCCCTGCAACCATCTTCTCCTCTCCCTTTTCTTCTTCTTCTTCCTCCCTTGTTCCTCTCGCTTTCCCCTCTGCCGTCGCCGCCTCTTCTTCAACCCACACACCACCACCATGACAACCACCATCACCTGCCACGATTAACTCGAGCCACCCCTTCTACTCCTTTTCTCTTCTCTTCTTCGTCCTTACAGCCGCACCCACCACCCGCCTCTCCTTCTCCCTCTCACGCCTCTACCGCCACCACCAGGACCGCAGCCGCCATAACCTCTCCTCGTCCATCCTCTTACCACCACGCCAAAAACCACGAAGCACCGGATTGAGAAGACAGCCTCGTTCCCGCCGCCGCCTTCGTCTTCCTCCTCGCGTCACACCGCCGCCCGCAGCCTCTCCTCACCCCCCTTCTCTTTCCTCTGCCGACCATCGAGACCACCACGGGTCTCTACCGATCTCCTCTCCGATCTCCCTTCCCCTACTGCAGCTCGACGTCGCCGAGCTGGGTAAGCTGCTGCCACCAATCTTCCTTCTTCTTTGTGTTTCAATTTTCAGATCGGGTTGTGATTAATGTTTGAGGTGTCTAGTTGTTGTGGGTCTGTGAGGGGTGTTGCGACGACGGTGGATACGGGTGTTTTGGGTTGATTGTTATGGTGTTCTGGGCAGCGGACGCTACTGTGTGGTGGTGTTTCGGTCAAAGGTGTGTGGCCGTGGGGATGGCGTGCTCGTTACTGATCGGATTGCTGTTTTGATGCTGCGGGTTTGGTGTTCTGTTTGACGGTGAACAGTAATAGAGGAGTTTTGGGACTGCTGTGAACTTTGCTGGACGGAATCCGGCGAGTTCCCAGCGTCCCAGGTATTTTTCCGGTGAACCCGGTAAAACCCGAGCCCTGGACCATCCATATGCATCATTAACGAACCCGAACGATATTAAAAAGGATATTAAAAAGGACTCGACATTAAAATGACGATAATTAAACGATTAATTAACTTAATTAATAATAACCAATGATTTTATTTTATGCAATCTAATTTATGAACAATTTTTTTATTTAATTGAAGATTATTATTTGGACTATGAACAATTCTTTATTTAATCCTCAAATAAAACAAAAATTGTCAAATAATAAAAATTTGATTTAAGGTTTATTATTAGGGATGTTTTGGGTCATTTAATTCATTGGTTGAACCTCTCGAACCGGGTGGGAACTGTTGGGATAGTGGGCTGGAAACACATCTGCCACATGGACCCAAAACGACGTCGTATCATGGTTATACAACGTCGCTTCGTGATACAACGTCGTTTCGAGCAAGGGGCAGCGGCTCAAAATCAGGCAGAAACCACGTCAGCACATGCCATGCCCGAGACCCATGATTGAACTGCCCGTTAAAAGTCCAGGTATATGATTGTCTCGAGAATAGTTGTAGGTACATAATTGACTCAAACCATAAAATATGGGTACCATCCGTACCAAAAAAACCCAGATCTATTCAATATTTTTTTTCTGCCTTTTTCTTGAAGTTTATGTTGAGGAAGTTCTAAGTTTGGGTCACACTGTCTTCTCCTTGCCACGGCAACAACATCAAACCATCTCGGTTTGGTATAATCAAATTTAGTGTCTTAGTTGCAGCTGTTCTAAATCTGGATTTTTGAGTTTCCACCATTGGGAGGAGTAAAATTTTAAAAGTTCATTGGTTGTTTACTAACCCTTTGGATTACTTATCTACGACGTTTCAGATCTGTATAAATAAATTGCTGCGTAATTATTTTGGCTTGAGGATTTTGATACAGTGGAAAAATTCCAATAGCAATGAAATGTTTTTTCGACCAAAAACAATTTCCAATATTTAAAGGTGTGCAAGTGTTTGTACACTCGGGAGGTTCACAATGGCGCTAGCCAATCCATTGCCGCCCATTCTTCAGACAGCAAACCCGGTTCTATAGTTACAATTTGGAGTCCCCACAATCTTTTTCATCCGTTAATCTCATGATGTATTGTATGTCATGTAGTTATTTCAGGTTCAGGTTTCCTGTTGTACTTTTACTTGCTAATAGTCTAATAGATATGAGTTTCGAAAGGAAAAAAAAAAAAAAGAGACCTAAGGAGGATTTTTGTTTTGGGACTTCTCAGAGTCAATTTTTATGTGCTAGAGAGGACGTAATGAATGTCATTTTCATTTCAACTGTACCACCTACCCCTCCTCCATCTTCTTCTCTATATATTGTACCATACGATGAATGAGATTGAACGAGTTCTCCTGCTTCTTCTCCTCCTCCTTCCCTTTCCTTTTATAGAAATCATCACTATTACACTAAATTTATAACACGTTATCAGCACGACTTGTTCTACTCGAGTAACGTAAAACCGAAAGAAGAAAAGAAAAAAAAACAAGAGAAACCGTCACCCTCCTCACCTCGGCACTGTTCACGCCGGGGCGTTCCGCGCCGCTTCTCGCGTCACCGTCCACACCGGCGTGCTCCCCTCGCCGTCGCCGATCGTCCGGAATCTTCCCCGCCCCCTGCAGCCGCCAGACGCGCCGCCGGGATGACAAAACCCGACGGCCACGCCCATGACCCGGAAAGCCTTGACGGGTCTGCTCCTCAGTGAGGCTCAAAGTTTCAGGGTTAATGTTGTACCCAACAGATAAACAACTGTTTAAACTCATATATAAGAACGATTCCTCTTTGTGAATGTTCTCTAGTTATTGCATACTGGACTGACAAGGTTAAAATAATTATATGTCCGTTATATCCCATGATAATGGAGAGCTTCAGGCTTTATGAAAAATTGGAGCAAAGTGATATTTTGCTAACAAGTTTGTGACAAAGCTTCAAGCTTTATATTGCTAGTAAAATAAATTACACTTTGATAGGGTATTTCTGGACCAATCTAATTTCTTTATGAGATTTTTCATCTCAAAACATAGCACGGCATTCGGAAGCATCTTCAGGAGTTCCAATAATATTTCAATCACAAAAATGGAAGTTCACATATAGATATGAATCATCAACATAATAAATTCATGCATGTACTTTATACTATATCCAAAATTGGTTTAAACCATGTAAAGATCAATTTAGCTTGATTTTGTATATTCTCGAGAATTAGTTGCTTCAAGCAACTTGAATCCTTCAGGGATTCTCATGCATTTGTCATGACTTATGGATCCATAGAAATAGGTTGTAATAGCATCCATTAGATGCATTTCTAATTCTTTTTATATAATGCCAGACTTATCAAAATAATTGCATCCTTTACTGTTATTAGAATCATTTGTAGAATAATGCTCAAGCATTTGTCCTGGAGACAATGCAAGTTGACATCTAAGGGGGAGAGTTATATGTGTGGATGTCAACTATTTTACATAACATGTACAATCTCAAAATGAGAAAAAGATTTATATGCTCCAGAAGAGCATAAGTTTGAATATGTTCCTGAAGAACGCACGCTTTACTATAATCTAGAAGATCATATATTTACGCTCTGGAAGAGCAAATACTCTTGAAGAGTACAGAAACACTCACTTATAGTAATAAAAGATATTATTATGGACCCCGTTGAATTGACTCTAATCTATTCCCTGAAGTGAATAAGACAGTATAATTAATTGTGCCTGTGGCCGTGAATGAGATTATAATTACAAGGCTGAGAGAAAGCGTGCATATTATTATTGCATAATGGATCCATAACTAGAGAACATTCACAAAGAGGAATCGTTCTCATACATGAGTTTAAACAGTTGTTTATCTGTTGGGTACAACATTAACCCTGAAACTTTGAGCCTCACTGTTAATGTTGACCCTAACACTGTCGTTCCAGGAAAATCACATACCACCCATGTTATTTTCTCCAGGTATCTCAAACCGATTCGTTACAGGAAAACGGAGTGGGATTACACCATGATTCTCTCCTGCTTGCCACAAAGTCTCAGCAATCAGTACCATGTTGGGCTTGTACTGATTCTTCAGATCCCTTAAGGTACGCACAAAGTCTTGAGAACTTCTTGCTACACCCCTGCAATTCCATAGTAGAAGTCGTACCTTAGGCCATGTAGGTGGTAACCCAGTCACCCTTGGGACGCTCCGAGCCATCATGGATACTTGATAATAACTGCTTTGATTTAAAATTTGACATGAAGGCTCTAGCTGAAATTCCTGCAGTCTATCAGATATGAGAAACGTAATAGAGTTAGTCGAGCCATAAAAGGAAGCCCTTATATTGCTTTAGTCCTCTAGGAAGAATGTTTCTTCCATAGGAGTTACAAAGAACCTAGATGAATAAAGTTCATCAACAAACACTAAACGAGGAATTCTCGCTAGATCATTCGGTAATTCCTCTTGCTGCTCATTCACCATGCTATAAGCTAACCTATTCCTTCTTCCTAGAGAGGCACCCTCAACAAAGAAAACAGTAGCTGGGGAAGGCATTTTTCTTGTCTTGTTGAGTTTTCTGAGTTTTTTGCATCTTCCTGTCTCAACCGCCTTCCTTTCTTATAGTCTGAGATTAGACAACTAGGTGTCAGTTTTTTTCCAAATGTGGATCCTTTTTCTGTCTCTGAAAAAAAAATCCAGAAGATTTTTCGGTAATTAAAACTCTGCATTATTTGTCAATAAACTTCAAAGCTTTTCAATCTTCGAGGTTTTGCTTTTGGAAAAGTTTGCCACTACTTTAATTATTGTCCAATAATTCTGATCTTTTCCAACATGAGTGGCAGAAATAAGTCTAATATTCACACGTATATTGCAGCCTGAAGCTAGCAATTGAGTAATTGAAACTTACCATATCCAACCAGAAGCTGGAATGCACTAGCCTGAAGCTAGCAATTTTAAGTGTTTAAATACACATTGCACAGCCCGAAGCTGAGACCAACTAGAAGTTGGTAGATAGATATGTGATTTATACCTTCTATGCACCAGCAAGAAATTGGTAAATTATTTTCCTAAGTTATTATATCCAGCCTGAAGCTGGCACATAAATTGTAGCCTGAAGCTGGCACCAACTTGAAGTTGGTACATGGACTTATTGTTTAGCATGACCGGTCGGGCCATCCCAGGTCAATAATGATGCACGAAATTTATTTGGTCATTCAGTGAAAAACCAGAAGTTTTACAATCAATGAATTTCTACGTGTTTGTTTGCTGCAAAATTAATTATACAGCCTTCCTAAGGTAAGAATGTCCTAGAATCACCAGCCAAGTTTTGGGAATAATTCAGGGACATATACTCGGACTAATAAATCCGTCGTGTTAACCATCTAGCTAATTTTATTGTTATAAATCGATGCATCGACTAGATGGTATATTGTGCACTTATTAGACGCAAGTTGGCATGTTGCGCGCTTATTATGATTAAGCCAATTGCGGGTACACATCCCTAATTATCTTGTAAGACTATATGTCTTGATAATGCTAGTATATCTCTTCAATGGATAATGTATATTGTTAGAAATAAACCCAAACCGATTTGGGCGAACATTTCCAGTTGATTGCAGGACCATTGCTAAAGAGATATTACTGTTTGAGAACATGGTATTTTACACGCAGCAAATGTGCATCAAGCCAATATGACATTATAAGATCATAAGATCTCCCCATTGGTTCATGGTCACGAACCTAGTATCTTCCACCTTCGGACCATTGATTGTACAGTATTTAATGCTCCACCACAGCATAGTAAAACCGGTCCTTTAAAGAAGGCAAGGAATGGATGTTGGGTATAAAAATCTCCATCAATTACAAAGTAGTTGAAACCATTAATTTGAGATTGGAGACATATTTGCTTCAAGTGTTTACCCAACATCAGGGGGAGGAAATAAGCAGCTGGATCAAGATATAATTAAAATGTTATTCAATATCTATTTTTGATCCTCAAACGAATTAGTGTGAACCTGAAATTCAAAAGATGATTCATTTGCAAAATTTGATAAGTCAATTGCCAGACATATTTATTTGAAAAATGTGACCATACCAGCTGCAAATGCTCCTGCTCGAAATAATGTTCCTGGAGAACAATTAAAATATGCAAATGAATCCAAAGTACGCCAGAAGCGTAGAATATGCTCGGTTCCAAAGAAAAATTCTCGATAAAGAAAAAGGAACAAAGAAATAAAGATGACCCCAGTGAAAAAATAAGACCTCTAGTAGAGGTTCAAATTAAAAGTCCTCAAGTAGAGGAAAATCCTCCAGAAGAGGTTTTCTGACACAATTGATAAAGTTCCAGAAGTAACTCAGGTACCTGAAATAAATGTGTATGGTGAGATCCCAATTACAGTATCAGGAATAAGATGGAACCGACGTAAAATAACCGTCGACGGAATACTTGGAATATTTATTTTATATAGCGCTAAATATTATGAAAGAAAAAGAGGATCATGAACCTACATCTATTGATAAATGTAGGCGCAGAATGATTGGCCAAAATAAAGAGATATAATTAAGGCTGTTTTAGACTCGCTTGTGAAGCGAGAAACTTTTTGGACCTGTAGTCCGTACACCAGATAGTGTAAAATTGGTCGGTCATAAAATGGGTAATTGTGCGGAAATGGAAATAAAAGTGTTTTTTTTTAAGCACGGTTTATAGCACAAAGTTTTATCCAAATGACCTGGTATTAATTTTGAGGAGTTATACTCCCCTGTGGTGGATGCAATTATATTGATAAGTCTGGCATTATATAAAAAGAATTAGAAATGCATCTAATGGATGCTATTACAGCCTATTTCTATGGATCCATAAGTCATGACAAATGCATGAGAATCCCTGAAGGATTCAAGTTACTTGAAGCAACTAATTTCCGAGAATATACAAAATCAAGCTAAATTGATCTTTACATGGTTTAAACTAATTTTGGGTATGTATAGTATAAAGTATATGCATGAATTTTTTATGTTGATGATTCATATCTATATGTGAACTTCTATTTTTGTGATTGAAATATTATTGGAACTCCTGAAGAAGCTTCCGAATGCCGTGCTATGTTTTGAGATGAAAAATCACATAAAGGAATTAGATTGGTCCAGAAGTACCCTACCAAAGTATAATTTATTTTACTAGCAATATAAAGCTTGAAGCTTTGTCACAAACTTGTTAGCAAAATATCACTTTGCTCCAATTTTTCGTAAAGCCTGAAGCTCTCCATTATCATGGGATATAATGGACATACAATTTGTTAGAACTCATGCCTCCTTGTCTCATTTCAGGGTTTTGATATTGACAAAGCAAGCATGACTCAATTGATGACAACCTTGAAGCAAAAAGAAATCAATCAAAGAGCAAAGGTCTGAAGAGAAAAGAGCACAAGTGTTGAAATAACAAGCAAGAATACTTAGGAACTCAAAATGTACAAAGGTTAAACACTCAATACTTATAAGACAATTGGCTCAAAACAAATCAAATTTTACTCATGCATTCAACAACATCTTTTCAATTATGAAATGCTTTTTGAGCAATGAACATCGATGTTGTGATTTTGGACATCGATGTTCCTGCCTTCAAACAATCTTTCAAAACAGGCAGTAGCTCAGAACATTGATGTTGGCATCCCAAACATCGATGTTCTCATGACCGTTGCACTTGAAAATGTTTTGCAACAGCAAAACATCGATGTTCAAATTTGAGACATCGATGTTCCATCAATTGATGCCTTTAAATTGAGTTTCGCCGAACCAAAAATGATTTTACAGAACCAAATGAACATCGATGTTCTTCAAGTAAACATCGATGTTCTTCAAGTACACATCGATGTTCAATGATGATGCTTTCAAAATGATTTCACAGAACCAAATGAACATCGTTGTTCTTGAAGTAAACATCGATTTTCCCATGATCATCAGCTTTAAAATGATTTTGCCGAACCAAATGAACATCGATGTTCTAGTGACCGTTGGACTCAATAATTCATATTTACTGGCAAAACATCGATGTTCCCTTTGGTAAACATCGATGTTCTCATGACCGTTGGTCCAATAATTCAAATTTACTGGCCAAACATCGATGTTCTAAGTTTAAACATCGATGTTGTGCCGTTGTGAGCAGACACCTTTTCAACTCCCCATGTTGTTTTGTCTAAAGGTGTTTTGGATTGATTCCATAACAATTATACATGTTTTGAGACATATAAATAGAGGATTTACATCTCTTTTTAACAACAATCAACTCTCCATACATTTATCATTCATTGATACACATTCATTCAAGTTTTTATGAGCTAATATCCTTGAGATTTGAGAGAGTTGCCTTACAGTGCTTATCTTGTTACTCAACATCCACTCTTTGAGAGAGTTTCTATTTTGAGTGTTGTGAGTGTTGTTATACACTTGAAGGGAGGTTTGTTCCCATGTTGTGATTCATAGGAAGAGGGTTTTCTTTCTGTGTGAGAAGTCTTGAAGTGAGGTATCTTCAAGCAGGAGTGTTGAGGTTCATGTGACTTGAACTCTCAGGTTGTAAACGGTTTGTTAAGCACCCGAAAGCTTAACGTAGATAGTGAAATCTTCGAGAGAGTCTCTCGGAGGACTGGATTAGCCACACAAGTTGTGTGTGTGAACCAGTATAAAATTC
>JAKUCV010003029.1:14400-31104 GCA_028386065.3 Turnera subulata
GTTAACTTGGAAGAGTCTTCATCAAAGTTTTCAAAATGTCTAATGAGCAAAGAAGATGATATGTGGTTATGGCATCGTAGAATAGCTCACGTTAATATGAAGATGTTAAACAAATTGGTGACTCAAGACTTAGTGGTTGGTATTCCAAAGATTAAATTTGAGAAGGATTCTATATGTGATGCATGTCAAAAGGGGAAGCAAGTGAGAGCTGCGTTCAATTCCAAGAACGTTGTCTCAATATCTAGACCACTTCAACTTTTGCACATGGATCTCTTTGGTCCCTCACAAATCAAAAGTTTTGGAGGAAACTATTATGCCTTTGTAATTGTTGATGATTACACTAGATACACTTGGACTTTATTTCTTACTCACAAAAGTGAAGCATTTAATGTTTTCAAGAGTTTTCTTAAGAAAGTTCAAAATGAAAAAGATTGTTTAATTGCTTGCATTAGGAGTGATCATGGAGGTGAATTTGAAAACAATCAATTTTCAAATTTTTGTGATAAACATGGCATTGAGCATGATTTCTCAGCCCCTCGGACACCACAACAAAATGGCGTTGTTGAATGCAAGAATCGGTGTCTTGAGGAAATGGCAAGAACAATGCTCAATGAGGCTAAAATTCCCAAGTATTTTTGGGCTGATGCAGTGAGTACGGCTTGCTATGTGTTAAACCGAGCAATCATTAGGGCAATACTCATGAAAACGCCCTATGAATTATACAAGGGAAGAAAGCTTAACATTTCTCATTTACGAGTCTTTGGATGCAAAATGTTTCCTTCATAATAATGGGAAAGACAATTTGGGAAAATTCGATGCAAAATCTGATGAAGGCATCTTTCTTGGTTATTCATTGCGCAGCAAAGCGTATAGAGTCTTCAATAAACGTACCTTAAGTGTTGAGGAGTCCCCTCATGTTGTTTTTGCAGAAAATGATACTCGCTTGGTGAGAAAGGATTTCTGTGATGATCTTGTAGGTACACTTGAGAAGATGTCATTGGACGATAAAGAAGAAGAAGAACAAAGTAGCTTACCAAAAGTGGGATACACCCCTGCGCAGGCAAGCTCTCAACAAAAAGCAGCTAACCCGGAGGAGAACACACAAGACACAACGGTTGATATCAACCAAGAATTACCTAGAGAATGGCGAGAGTCTAAACACCATCCTCTTGAAACGGTAATTGGTGATATCAACCGCGGGGTAAGTACTCGTAATTCTCTTAGAAACACTATAGGTCATATGGCATTTGTTTCACAAATTGAGCCTACAACCATTTCTGAAGTAATTAATGATGAACATTGGACCTTGGCTATGCAAGAAGAGCTAAATCAATTCAAACGTAATGATGTTTGGAAATTGGTTCCAAGGCCCATTGATCATACAATAATTGGCACGAAATGGGTGTTTAGAAATAAACTAGAAGAAAATGGTATAATAACTAGAAACAAAGCTAGGTTAGTAGCAAAAGGTTACAATCAAGAAGAGGGAATTGATTTTGAAGAAACATATGCACCTGTTGCACGCTTAGAAGCTATTCGCCTATTGCTTGCATTTGCATCATCAATGAACTTTAAACTGTATCAAATGGATGTCAAAAGTGCATTTCTAAATGGCTTCATTCAAGAAGAAGTGTATGTTAATCAACCCCAAGGCTTCGAAGATCATGCATTTCCTGATCATGTTTTTAAACTTAAGAAAGCACTATACGGTCTTAAGCAAGCTCCTAGAGCTTGGTATGAACGCTTGAGCAAATTTCTTTTGGACAATGGGTTCAAAAGGGGGAAGGTTGATACTACACTCTTTATTAAAAGTAAAAACAATGACATCCTCTTAGTACAAATTTATGTAGATGATATCATTTTCGGTGCTACTAACATGTCCTTGTGCAAAGAATTCTCTAATATGATGACCAGTGAATTTGAGATGTCCATGATGGGAGAATTGACATTCTTTTTGGGCTTACAAGTCAAACAAATGAAGGAAGGCACATTCATCTCAAAATCAAAGTATTGCAAGGAATTGCTTAAGCGCTTTGAAATGGATGGATCAAAGGAAATGGCCACACCAATGAGCACTTCCGAACATCTAGACAAGGATGAGAAAGGTAAGGAAGTTGAGGTCAAAAAGTATCGAGGTATGATCGGATCCCTTCTCTACTTAACTGCTAGTAGGCCAGACATTATGTTTAGTGTTTGCTTACGTGCTAGGTATCAATCATGTCCTAAAGAGTCTCATCTTAAGGCAATTAAAAGAATTATGAAATACCTAATAGGCACAATTAATGTTGGACTAAGGTATCCTAAAGGTTCTACACTTCAACTCATAGGCTATTCCGACTCGGACTTTGCCGGATGCAAACTAGATCGTAAAAGTACTAATGGAACTTGTCACTTATTTGGCAGCTCCTTAGTTTCTTGGTTTAGTAAAAAACAAGCTAGTGTAGCCTTATCCACCACCGAGGCGGAATACATTGCAGCTGGTAGTTGTTGTGCTCAAATCATTTGGATGAAACAACATCTTGAGGATTATGGTCTTAACATTAATCACATTCCTCTTAGGTGTGACAATACTAGTGCCATAAGTCTAACTAAGAATCCAATCTTACATTCAAGGACTAAACATATTGACATTAGACATCACTTTATTAGAGATCATGTTCTCAAGGGAGACATAGCTATTGAATTTGTGGACACAAAATTTCAACTAGCCGATATTTTCACGAAACCCTTAGAGAAAGAGTCATTCTTCCGAATTTGAAATGAACTAGGAATACTTGACTCAACATTGATCTAATTTATGCATTTTTGTATGGTTTTATCACATTCATTCACTACTGGCTTGAGCGTCGGAGTGTTTTCTTAGTTATTTTGCAGGTACCCCTCATTTAGGCAAAAAGACAGGGGGAACAAGAGTGCCAAGACTATCCAACATCGATGTTGCTTCACAAAACATCGATGTTTGGCCAATACAAGTCTGGACCCGAGGCTGTAAAACATTGATGTTGAGTATCAAACATCGATGTTGAGTGGACTGGCGGCATTTCAGATTCTGTCCAGAGGCTCAACAACATCGATGTTGCCCCTATGAACATCGATGTTTGTCCGTTAACTTTCAAAAAAATAGCCGTTGGAGCCTAATTTCAGCACTCCAACAGCTCTATTTTGGGCTCCCCTATATAAATGACGCCTCCTTCTCTCATTTAATCCTCACTACTGTTCTTTCATTTTCTAAACTCTTATCTCCTATATTCTCTTTCATGTCTCTTCCATTTCAATAAAGAATTTACCATTGCTATTTCTTTTTGCTAATGCCAAAAGGGGGGAGATAAGAAGAAGAAGTATATGCACAAAGAAATAATATATGTACCAAGTTAGGGGGAATCATAGTTTGAAAAACATAGGGGAATCAACCTCACTTGTAAATTCATAAACTTGGCATATACTCTTATTTGTTTGTCATTATCAAAAAGGGGGAAATTGTTAGAACTCATGCCTTCTTGTCTCATTTCAGGGTTTTGATATTGTCAAACCAAGCATGACTCAATTGATGACAACCTTGAAGCAAAAAGAAATCAATCAAAGAGCAAAGGTCTAAAGAGAAAAGAGCACAAGTATTGAAATAACAAGCAAGAAGACTTAGGAACTCAAAATGTACAAAGGTTAAACACTCAATACTTATAAGACAATTGGCTCAAAACAAATCAAATTTTACTCATGCATTCAACAACATCTTTTCAATCATGAAATGCTTTTTGAGCAATGAACATCGATGTTGTGATTTTGGACATCGATGTTCCTGCCTTCAAACAATCTTTTAAAACAGGCAGTAGCTCAGAACATCGATGTTGGCATCCCAAACATCGATGTTCTCATGACCGTTGCACTTGAAAATGTTTTGCAACAGCAAAACATCGATGTTCAAATTTGAGACATCGATGTTCCATTAATTGATGCCTTTAAATTGATTTTCGCCGAACCAAAAATGATTTTACAGAACCAAATGAACATCGATGTTCTTCAAGTCAACATCGATGTTCTTCAAGTAAACATCGATGTTCTTCAAGTACACATCGATGTTCAATGATGATGCTTTCAAAATGATTTCACAGAACCAAATGAACATCGATGTTCTTGAAGTAAACATCGATGTTCCCATGATCATCAGCTTTAAAATGATTTTGCCGAACCAAATGAACATCGATGTTCAGTGAGTAAACATCGATGTTCTAGTGACCGTTGGACTCAATAATTCATATTTACTGGCAAAACATCGATGTTCCCTTTGGTAAACATCCATGTTCTCATGACCGTTGGTCCAATAATTCAAATTTACTGGCCAAGCATCGATGTTCTAAGTTTAAACATCGATGTTGTGCCGTTGTGAGCAGACACCTTTTTCAACTCCCCATGCTGTTTTGTCTAAAGGTGTTTTGGATTAATTCCATAACAATTATACATGTTTTGAGACATATAAATAGAGGATTTACATCTCTGTTTAACAACAATCAACTCTCCATACATTTATCATTCATTGATACACATTCATTCAAGTTTTTATGAGCTAATATCCTTGAGATTTGAGAGAGTTGCCTTATAGTGTTTATCTTGTTACTCAACATCCACTCTTTGAGAGAGTTTCTATTTTGAGTGTTGTGAGTGTTGTTATACACTTGAAGGGAGGTTTGTTCCCTTGTTGTGATTCATAGGAAGAGGGTTTTCTTTCTGTGTGAGAAGTCTTGAAGTGAGGTATCTTCAAGCAGGAGTGTTGAGGTTCATGTGACTTGAACTCTTAGGTTGTAAACGGTTTGTTAAGCACCCGAAAGCTTAACGTAGACAGTGAAATCTTCGAGAGAGTCTCTCGGAGGACTGGATTAGCCATACAAGTTGTGTGTGTGAACCAGTATAAAATTCAGTGTGTCCTTCATTCTTTCAATTCCGCAATTATTTCCTGCAAGTTTTTGATTTTGTCCATAAAACGCTATTCACCCCCCTCTAGCGTAGGGCACCTATTCTAACATAATTATTTTAACATTGTCAGTCCAAGACGAATACAGTTTGTTTTGCAGATGCAGAAGCGCAAAAGCAGATACCTGAAGTATCATGGCAAGCACGAAACGCTACCAATAATGCAGAAATTGTTGTTATACACAAAGCCAGTCGAGACTGTGCTTGGCTAAGTTCGAAGATGCTCCAACAACAAATTATGATGATGATACTGTCTACATTGCATATGTCACCAAAGGTTGACAAAGAAGATTGGTATGTGATGACATCAAGAAATCATGAGAGGCCGAAATGAGGGGGAGTAGAATACGCACTGCACTCTTTTTCCCGTTATCAAGTTTTTATCCCACTGGATTTTCCTTGGTAAGGTTTTTAATGAGGCAGTTCTCCCTAAACGTATTCCACCCAATACACAATGACATTCAAGGGGGAGTGTTATAAATAAACATGTGAATGAATGTCATTTTCATTTCAACTGTAGCGCCTACCCCTCCTTCTTCTTCTTCTTTATATATTGTACCATACGCAGATGAATGAGATTGAACGAGTTGTCCTGCATCTTCTCCTCCTCCTTCCCTTTCCTTTTCATAGAAATCATCACTATTACACTAAATTTATAACACGTATACAATTTTGAATAAAATAGTTATTTTTATTGCTTCTAATGAATAATTGACCCGGTTGACTATATTGAAAATATAAATAGAAAACAATTCACGATTGTGGTGACCGATCGATGATGATTATGAGTTTTGTAAATTGCACTCTTTCCCCATTTTCGGTAATTCTATTATTTTCACACGTATTTTCAACCTTGGGAATAAGAAAAATTATAATTAAATTTGGATCCGCAAATGCAATGAATTGAACATCTAGATGAACACAAACAAACAAAGCATCATCAAATTGATGAGCAACAGAAGGGAAGGTATGAATCATAATCATCGAAGAGATAAATAATAAATTAAATTGCAAAAAAGATAGTAAAGAAAAGAGAGAATAATGAATGAATAAAAGAACAGACATATCAAAAATTCCAAAACCGATATGATAAGCATCCATTAGAACCCAAAAGGATTGAAGGCGAATTCTAGAGCCTCAAGACCCTTAAGTACCGCTGCCGCATTATTCTGGGTGACACATGCAGACATCCTGGTTGAATCTTGAGCAGCAAGATGCGAAGGCAAGGGATGACCGTTGCCGGCGGCGCAGGGAAGGTGGTTGTCAGGGGAGTTGGGATTAGGAGGGGGAGGGTGGTAATACATGCGGGCTGTGTGAGGGCAGTGAGAATAAATCCTATTCATATACCGTAGGGCTTCCAGAAATTCAAGGTGCTTCCCCATATATATATTATATATATTATCACCCTAAACCCACAAACAAGAATTAACCCACCAACCAGAATATACCTCTCTCCTTCTATATATCTTCCTTCCTCTCTGTACCTACACTATAAAAGAAAGAAACAAAAAGAAAAGAGAAGAAGACAGACAAACCCTGTTAAGGGTGCCTGCACTCTTTTCAGGATTCTACCAGAAGACAACAACCTTGAGCCGCTGCATGCCGCTTCTTATATATATATACGTACCCTCTCCTTCTATTTTTAGTCGTTTACTCTTAATAGTTGCCAACCAAAAAAACAACGTACGGGAGCTCAATTCTCGCTACCAACGTTCATGAATCATATCTACGCAACCAGCCCCACTGTCACTGTTGATTCTTTTCTGTGTTCGTTCAATGTACCAAATTTTTCTATAAAGATATAAAAAGTTGTTAGATGTTAAAATTATAGAAATGGTAATTGTGGGTCTATCATAAAGATTAATGACTCGAGCTCGTTAGGCCATTGTTCATTTAGTTATGTGACTTTTCGCTTTAAAAAAATTGCTTATATGACTCGAGCCTTTTTCATATTTCGGGCTTGGTTATTTAGTTGTTTTGTTACACCCAATTAAAAGAATTAAAAAAAATAAACCAAATACGAAATTCATAAAACCTAATATGCAAATCGATCCCTAGGGCGTGTTTGGAATTATTTCCAAAACCTGATTTTTTTTTTTTTCTCTAGAAATAAAGAAAAATTATTTGGTAGATATTTTAAATGATTTGGAAAATAATTGTCCAAAAATTGTTCTCAAGAACAGAAAAAAAGAAAACTATCCTTTCTTACCCTCTCCAAATGAAATTGTACATTCGTTAAGGGAGGAGAAGAGACCTCCAGGCTATTAGCCTCTCTTTTGTATATGTTTTGAGGTATTGTTATTAATACAATACGTTCCCAATTTTGACCAAAAAGAAAAAAGAAAATTATGGAAAAGATGTGTTCGCAATTTCCGACATTAAGTGGTGGCAATTTTATAAATAAAAAGTATATATAAATATTTTTTTCAGGTTTTTTTTCTCCTCGTACCTCCTTTTCCCAATCCAATCTAATCCCATGCCCCACCTACCTCCTCCTTCTTCTTCTCTTCGGTTTTTTCCTGCTCTCCCAAATATAAAACAATTGCACAATAGCCACTCACCAAAAATGACCCACAAAGCCTCAACCCTCGTCACCATGAAATTTTTGTGCTTCTCCTTCTCATTTTCCTTATCATCATAGGCGCCATTTCTTCCAGTCCATTTCTTCCAGTTGGTCGCCCTCATAGTATATGTTATTCACGACTGAAAAGAGGAAATGTCACAAATTATCAAAGCATAAATTTCCCATCTTATTCCACCTTAATCACTCCATAATCACTCCTCCTCTAGTCCACCAAAATTGACAAAGTAAAGCGGTGGTGGGCAGCAATAGGGGTGAGCAGAATTTTTCGAACCGACCGTACCATGTCGAACCGATCGGTATCGGTCGGTAGCGGTTCGAAATTTTCAAGTAGTCCTACCGAAATATCGGTAAATTACCGACCGATGTATCAGTCGGAAGATAGGCGGGATGCTATCCTCATACCGTCGGTAATACCGACCCGACCGATAATATAAAACTTCTCCTTTCTTTTCCTAAAATCATAATCAAATTTTTTTTTCTCTCTCATTCTTTTGTATCTCGACACTTCTCCTCCCCTCACCTCCATCTTCTTGCAGCCGCCGCCACCACCACCACCAGACACACATCATCAATCCAGTGCCACTACCAACACACACACACCATCAATACGCCACCATGAATCCCTAATTTTTTAAATTGAAAAATCCTAATTCCTCCAAATCTCCCTTCCTGATCTGAAAATCCAAAGTCCCAAATAATCCCATTACTCTTCCCATACTTATACCTAATTTTCACCGCCCCTTCTTTCCTCTCCCTCTCTGTAATTTCTCTATCATCCCTTTGTTAATGTTAGGGATTTTGTAAATATTATTTTTTCGTTAAATCTGTATGTTTTGAGCGTAGGATTTAATGATTTAAATAATCAGAATTTTTTGTTTTGTTGCTTGGTCTGAATTTTTAGAAACACATCTAAAAAATTTTGATTCTCAATCTTTCTTTTAAAAGTTTTGTTTCCTTGATTTGAGGGAGAAGAAGATAAAAGTGTTTATTTAGTTATATCTAATTATGTGATTTTTTTAAAAGTACAAAGGAAGATGATTTGGAAAAAATGGCGTGGTCAATTATTCTGTTTCTATTGCTAAGATTGAAAGACTTTTGGGATTAGCTTAAATTGAAACAAGCAAACAGCCCTGATCATGAGCGTGTTGTTTCTTTTATGGGAAAGAACAATATCGGTCGGTAGGTAGCGGTTACCGACCGATACCGTCGGTATTTCTACGGTTCGGTCGATTCGGTTGGTCGGTATAATATTGTCGGTAATATGTCGATATGACACCCCTATCGGTAAGGTCATACCGATTCAATTTTTGGTACGGAAATTACCGTACCGACCGTTGCTCACCACTCACAGCGAATTACCTGAGAAAGCACTAGTCTTTGATTGGAAATGATCGAGACAAAAAATTAAAGCTCCCATAGATCTACAAAAGCATTATTAAGAAAAGAGAAGAGTAAAGCTTAAATCATCACCATTCCCATCTACCAACAAAAAGGGAATTACGGGTGAGGAACAAATTAATTGTTTATGGGAGCTTTTTGCCTCGATTTCCCGATAAAGATTTGTGCTTTCTCAGGTGCTACATGTCACCGCTTTGTTTTTTTCCAATCTTGGTGGACTAAAAGATGAGTCATTTTGGGGTGATTTTGGTAGGGTAAGACGGGAAATATGTGCTTCCATATTCTATAATGTTACCCCAACACCAAGATTTAATAACAAATACCCAAATAAGATTTGAAGACATATTTTCTTTTAGAAACAATTTTTAAGTTTAATTCTAGAAAAATATTCTCTAGAACAAAAACAAGAAAATAAATCTAAACACGTCCCTAACTTCTTATTTCTTTCAAGTTTTGCGTTCTATTTTCACACAGGCTAATCGGCCATTCAACTGGTCATCACCATTGTCTTCTTCCTCCATGGTGGTTGATCCCTTTACCAAAGCCACAGGGCGAGTACAACAATGGTGCAGTCGGTGCCAGTTGGAAGGAAGATGAACCAATAATGTATATGTTCTTTCTATCAAGCCAATTGGAAGGAAACCACCATTGGAAGATATTGTGGGAGAGGGGGCAGTAGCGGGAGCCTAGACCACCTTCTCGTGCACTCTTTTTGTTTGTACCAATTATTTGATTAGAGTATTTACTGTGAGACTTCTAGGTAAGAGAGAGCAAGAGAAAATTTGGGACCTTCTTTGGGGAGGTCGGCGGACGGTTAGCGATGCGAGTAGTTGAGTTGAAGGCAATGAACAATTGTGGGCATGTGTAGTGCAAGCAAAACTGGAATGGCAATTAATCCAGCTTAATCAAGTCGAACTCGAGCCTCTTAATTATCCAATGAGCTCGAGCTCAAGCTACAGCTCGTTCAAGCTCGAACTTGGATTTCTTTCAACGAGCTTGAGCTGAGCATGCCTATATTTGGAATCGGCCCGATTACACCCCCAATTCTCCACCAAGACAGCCAAATGTCACAGCAATAAGTCCACTTTAATTAAACTGATCAGTAACATAGCCTAGCCACATGTCTTTTTTTTTTTTTCTCAATACATAGTCAGTCGGTTGGTCAATCCTACTGTAGGCTAATTTTGATTTGGGACAAATTGAACCAATTTTACAAAGCGATGTATTCATTTCACCCAAATTTAAAAATTTGGACCGTATACACATGAGGAAATTGCGTTTTTTGCTTATAGAAAAATAAACATTAATTACTCCATAGTGGATGGACGGACGGAGGGAAGGGGGTCAAACGCAGACACTCGCTTGAGTGGTTAGAGAACAAGATTCTTTAACAAAAAAAACGTCCAAAAGTGTGGTCGTCCGCCAGTACAACCATAATGGTGGGGATATTAAAACATTTCGAAAAGGAAAAATAATGGGAATATTAAAACCAACAGTTTTATTCAAGGATGGAAAGATTAGTTACATAGTCGACTGAAATATTCTTCTAATATTAAAAAAAAAAATATTATTAAAAAAAAAAACAACAGTTCTGGGCCTCCTGGACAACTTGTGCTCTTTTGATTGAAAGGTTGCCAAAGTTCACGCATGCTTGCCAAATGCTAAACTGCCTAAGTGACAAAAATATTTTTTTAAAAAAAAATAGTATGGTAACAATTCACGCGAAAAGAGTAAAAATCTATTTTTTCAATGGCGAGATGTTTTATGTTTTAAAAAAAAAAACAGAAGTGTTAGTTTGTGACCAAAAAGAACAAAACAGTAAAATGCCTACTCCCAACAAAAAATAAATCCACATCAGTTTCAAAAATAATAAAAAAGAGACTATAACCATAATTAATATGGGATTTTAGGGTCCTAGATTTTCTATAGGTTTTCTCTGTCCCTCTAGAAATTACGAAACCCTAGCCGTCTAGGTTTTCTTCACTTTCTTGGAGGGTTTTTGTCTGTTTTTTTGCAGGTTCTTCTCGATTATTTGAGCATCTTTGTCCTGTTATTGCAGGATTTTTCAATTGTGACATGATGAGTTCTCCACTCGGGGCTGTGGATGCGGACAAGGGGGAGTTAAATGACCAAGGTCATCAGCGATCAGAGGAAGAGGAAGTGCTGGTATTACCGGAAGAAGAAGAAGATATCCCGATCCATCTGACGCGCTGCCTTGTTGGTAAGTTATGAACGGAGCGCAATTTTAATGCTAATGCTCTGCTGCGCACAATCACGTCTGTTTGGAATCTGCAGAAAGGGGTTGAGGCTTCGGAGATTGGCACAAGCCTTTTTCTTTTCCAGTTTAATGATGACAGGGATGTTGAGAGGGTTTTGGAGAGGGAACCATGGCACTTTCACAAGAATATCCTGGTTCTACAAAACAACCATCATCTATATCCCCATCACAATCTCCCTTCTGGGTGCACTTTTACGACGTTCCACTCAAGATGCAATCTGAGAAGGTGATCTCACAGATAGGGCGAATGGTGGGTGAGGTTTTGTATCTGGAGGCGAGTACTCTTTCTTCTAAATCCAAAGTGGTTCAGGTACGTATTCTCCTTGATTTGTCCCAACCATTGAAGACGAAGATTAAAGTTCAAATGGGGCAAGAGAAGGTGATATCTGAAGCGCCCCGACCCGTGCCAGAACTGTTCCTATTACAGTAGCAGACAGTACATACATTATAAAATACAGTACAAGGCCAATCCAGTTACTACATCTGTCACCCAATCCCGGAGACCATTATTCAATCCACAAATACTTCTAAAGCTCAACAGCAGCAATAGGAAACATATAGTACAGCAACAGAAGTAATACAGCATCACAACAACATGTATAATACAGCAGCGGAAGTCTTAGAATGAGATGCAGCGTAGGTATGGATCCGGGGACTGGTGGAGTAGAAACAGCAGCTGGCCGAACCACGTACCTGTACTACGAGCAACTCATCCTACGGGATGAAACTTCGCAGGCGAGGGGTGAGTCCGAAGTGCTCACCGACGAAGGAAAAACAGTAATATGAAGGCAAACACAATACTTTCGAAGTAAAATTCCAGCAAAAGCAATAACATAGAAACAACCAGAATATAACTGAGCCAAGACCAAAAGAATATTTATTATTATCAATTTTATCTTTCGGGGCCCTGTCACTGGACAAGCTAGGGTCGTACCTGGTTATTAACATGTTCTGGGTGCTAGATCAATCCAAGAGAACCCAGGGATCGACATCCCAAAAATATAGATCCCAGGGATAGACATCCCAAAAATATAATCACGGGATAGGCATCCCAAGCATAGACATGCTTATCACAAGTAACCCAGATCATAGCCACCACAAAACAGTCTCTAACCATCTAGTCGTACCACTACTTTCCTAGTGACAAATAAGTCGTCAACACAACTTCTAATTATCCAATTATATCATCGTATCAGTTTATCCACAATCAACAAAACAACAACAACAGCAATAATACCACAATCAAACTCAATTGGCTCAGTAATTCAATCAGGCAAAATAATCACAGAAAAACAAACACAGTATCATGTGCAACATATCAAAGGTTATCCATCCTCACCTTAGCTGATTTCCCTACTCCTGAAAATCCTCGAAGTGTCCCGGCTCTGGTTCCTCGTGATACTGCTCGTTATCAGCTCCTATATAGCATACAACAGCATATACTCACATAAGATGCACATAAATGCAAATGATGCTATACCGTAAAAATAAAACTAAACTGGTTCGTTTACGTCCCGGTGAAACTCCGTTATCATCATAATTCACTATTTATTATTCCTGTATCAAAATACCATACTGTACTTATACCCGATTATTATTCCGGTATATACTTTGATAATACCCTTTCCAAAATATTTCCATAAAAATTATTGTTTACCATATCATATATTCTTTTCCACAAGATAAAAGTATCACCATAATAAATACTTACCAAATTATATATATATCAGAAAATAATTTCATATAATAAATTATGTCATTTACCTAATTCTCAAAATTATGTCATATTCCTTATTTTTTTCTAGCAATATAAATTAAATTTAAATATTAATATTAATATTAATATATATATCCAGAAAATTATTATTTATCGAATACATATATTGAGGTAAGCTTACACTATATGTACTCTTTTTCCAGAAAATATAATCATATAAACATATTTTCTGAAAATAAACATAGGTATGCATATTTATTTTCTAAAGATGTAATACTTCCCCAAATAATTATATTATCAACACAATAATCTTTTTCCAGAAATATTACTTAGGTATACCATATATATATTTTTCTGGTAAAGCATTTTCACTATATATATATCCTTAAAGACATTTACCATAATCATGTTATAATTACCTTGATTTCTTGAAAATATTATATCAAGTAGTTACTTCTTTTATTTCTACAAAATATAACCATATACCATATTTTTATACTTTCCAGAAAAAATTACAATTCGTAATATATATTTTTTTACATTTCCATAATTATATATACATTTATTTTATTTTTTAAAAATTAATTCGGACTGGGCCTTGAACAGTGGCCCGTTATCAGCCCATGTCCAAGCCCAACCAACCCAGGCCCAAGTGCACAAACCCAAGCCCAACTCAACTCACATCCATACCCATCCGACCCGGGTCAACCCTCGACCCAACACAAAGGAACGGGTCAGGCTCGACCCATCCGGGTCGTCCCCAACTTTAGACGGGTCTGCTCACCTCGGGGGGAGGGGGGGTTTGCAGACGACGTCGCGGCACGGGACGACGGGCGACGAAGAGGCGACGCGTCGCGGAGGATAAGAGGAGACGGCTCGGTTTTGGTGGTGGTGGTCCTCGGGCAGTGACGTCGTCGATGTCGGCAGAGGCGAGGAGGGGTTGCTGGATGGTGGCGCGACGGTGTTCTCGATCTGGTGCTACACGGTGATGGCGCGTCGAGGAGGAGGACGCGGTGGTGGTGATGCTGCGCGCGGTGGCTGTACGTGGTGGTGGTTGGGTTCGGTGGTGCGGCGGCAGTGAAGGTGATGGTGGCCGGTGAAGGTGGTCTCGGGTTTGGTGACGGCTGGCGGTGGGGTGTTGTGTTTTGTTTTTTTTTTATTTCTTTTCCTGGTTTGAATTGTAGGGAAGAAACTGGCAGAGGAAAAAGAAATGGTACTGGCTGTTTGCAGTGGTGGTTGCACTGGTATTGGGCAGTAGATAGTTTTGCAGGTGAAGATGAAGTTGGCAGAGACGAAATGGTGTAGGCAGAAAATAATGCAGGGAAAATGAAGAAAAGGCAGAGTCACAGGCAACACAGGTAAGTCACAGGTGTAACAGGGAAAAGGCGGCTGCCTGACTCATTAATGGAGTCGTGTCCCGTCCGGACCAGAAAATAACTGATATACCACCTTGACTTTATTTCTGGTCCGTTAATTCGAGGTTAAACCTGACTTTTCTTAAGATTCTTGAACCCGAAAAATACCAACTCTGTTCCGAAAAATTCGCAGAAAAATCGGTAACGTGGGGTAAGGGTCGGTCTCAGAATCCAATGTATAATTTACCCTGAAATAATTACCCAAGATTAATTTCATAAGGTAAATTACTGTACAAAGCTTTTTACAGTCCCGATAAAAACATAAATTTTACCCGGGCCGTTACAGTCTACCCCCCTTAAAAAAATTTCGTCCTCGAAATTCATTCCTATTCTGTGAAGAGATGCGGATACTGGGACCGCATGTGTTCTTCAACTTCCCATGTAGACTCGTTAGCGGAATGCTTACTCCACTTGACCTTGACCATAGGAATGGTACGGTTCCGCAACTGTCGAACTTCTCGAGCAAGAATCTATTTCGGCACTTCTGTGTAGGTAAGATCCTCTGCTACCTCAATATCCACTGGGGCCACAATGTGACTAGGATCCGATCGATATCTCCTCAGCATAGAGACATGGAACACGTCATGAATACGTGATAGCTCATCAGGTAAAGATAACCTGTAAGCTAGTGGTCCAATTCTCTCCACGATCTCATAGGGTCCAATATACCTTGGGCTCAGCTTCCCTCTCTTGCCGAACCTAATCACACCCTTCCAAGGTGCTACTCTGAGGAAAACCTTCTCACCAACATTGTACTCCATCTCACGTTGGTGTTTGTCGGCGTACCTCTTCTGCCGATCCTGAGCAGCTCTCAAACACTGTCTCACCGTCTGGATCTTGTCCACTATCTGTTGGACTAAATTCGGTCCAATGATCACTCTCATACCTTCTTCATCCCAACACACTGGACTTCTACACTTCCTTCCATAGAGAGCCTCAAAAGGTGGCATACCAATGCTGGAATGGTAACCGTTGTTATAAGCAAACTTTGCTAAGGGTAGATACTTATCCCAACTCCCACTGAAGTTAAGTGCACAAGCCCTTAACATATCCTCCAGTGTCTGTATAGTCCTCTCAGACTGTCCGTCTGTCTGAGGATGAAAAGCAGTGCTGAAGCTCAACTTAGTCCCTAGCGCTGCTTGTAAGCTCTTCCAGAAACGTGATGTGAACCTTGGATCCCTGTCTGAGACTACAGACTTTGGAATCCCATGTAGTCTCACAACCTCAGCAACATACTTACCCGCCAATGTGTTCATGGCATCAGTTTGGCAGATAGGTAGAAAATGTGTCGATTTTGTTAATCGGTCAACGATGACCCAAATAGCATCATGCTGCCTCCGAGTCATCGATAAACCAATCACAAAATCAATAGTGATCATCTCCCACTTCCACTCTGGCACTGACAAACATCTCTACTTCCCTGCTGGAGCCTGATGCTCAGCTTTCACTTGCTGGCAAGTAAGACATCTTGCAACATACTCAGCTACATCCTTCTTCATACGAGGCCACCAGAAATGACTCTTCAGGTTCTGATACATCTTTGTGCTTTCAGGATGCATCGCATATGGCATCATATGTCCTTCTTCCAGGATCTGACTACGCAGATTACTGACATTGGGTACACATACCCGTTTCCCAATCATCATTGCTCCATCATCAGCTATACGGAACTTATCTTCTTTTCCACTCCTTACTCCTTCCTTAAGCTTGACCAGGTCGAGATCTCCATCTTGTAACTCCACTATCTATCCTCTTAGGTTAGACTTGACACTCATGTGTGCCAATAAAGCTCCTGTATCACCAACTGTCAAACCGACTCCCAACTTCCTTAACTCGATAAGTGAGAACATCGAGTAACTAGTGGAAGTACCCTCTGGTTGTCTCCGACTCAAGGAATCAGCTACCACATTAGCCTTTCCTAGGTGATACTCGATAGTACAGTTATAATCATTAAGTAACTTAACCCATCGTCTCTGTCATAGGTTAAGCTCCCTCTGAGTCATGATGTACTTAAGACTCTTGTGGTCAGTGAAAATCCGACACTTCTCTCCAAACAAGTAGTGTCTCCAAATCTTCAGAGCCAAAATCACAGCTGCCATCTCAAGATCATGCGTCGGATAATTCTTCTCATGAGTCCTCAATTACCTGGAGGCATAGGCAATCACTCGTCCTTCTTGCATCAGCACGGCTCCTAAACCAAGTCCCGATGCATCACTAAACAACACATACTCGACACCAGGCTTCAGTACTGTTAGAACCGGTGCTGTGGTCAGCTTCCTCTTAAGCTCCTCAAAACTCTACTGACATTACGGGCTCCAAACAAATGCCTGTTCTTTCCTTAATAGCT